>JAOTAX010000009.1:25614435-25628608 GCA_025629825.1 Erythroxylum guanchezii | reverse complement strand
GCTTTGCCTTGTGGTGCATGAATGATGGCTGCTTTGTGAGTGGAAAGAGAAGGATGGAGGCTTTTTGTGAGTGGAGAGTGCTTGTACATGGGCTGGTTGGAATAGTTTTTTAAAGGCCAATTTCGACATTGCATAAAAATTAAACGGTGATGATTTAGAAGCTCAAATTTTATCAGTATCTTCGTCTTTGAGTTAGCTTCAAAATGAGTCTTGAATCACGGGATTTCACCATCTGAGTCAAAAGTTATGTCCGAAACATCGTCGATAGGTCATTCTGGCGCTCCAAAATATGACGTGAATTTTGTTAATTTATTTCTCTTAAATTCCAGCTCCAAAAAATCTGCAATTGGTCCCAAAAAATCTGTCAATGAGTCAAGAATTTAAGTATGAAATTTTAGAATTTTTGGCTAAACCAATCTTGAGATAAAAATCCCACAATGACTAGAGGTCAAGTCTGCCAGAAACTCAAAAACAGTGCAATTCAAGTCTATTTGTTTCATTTATGCATTTTACATCAACGGACCTCGAATAATGTTAAAACATGATAAATCAACCATAGATGAACATAAAATGAATGTAAATGGCTCTAAATTAAGTCTTAAACATATGTGAAAATATAAGTATATCACACCGTCCGAACAATAACCTCCCCAGAATTATAACGCGGTGATAGCTAGCCATAGCCGCACTAAGATCAACAAAACAAAACTAGCTTGGACAGAGGAGGAACCAATAGAAATCTCTAAAGGAGACATTACCATAGTGGAAGGCTCCCATGGTTTAGGGGTTGAACTACATGCTTAATTGACTTTTCTTTATTCAGATTTTTCTACCCTTTTGGCTTCTTCATTACACTACTTTTTGACTTTTCTTCCCCTAACTGCACAACGACTATCACACGCAAAGTGAAAAACTATAATTTATATTGAACGCAATTGTGGAAAGAATTCTTCTACAGGTCTCACCCTGTTCTAGTGCTGACAGGTAAATTCTCACTTCTTTTCTTTGAAAGAATGTGTAGTGTGTATAATTTAGATATGTGTTCTTGTAAGTTGTAATAGAGTTGGTACAGTTTTAATCTTTACATTCTTTTAGACTTTTAATGAAGACGCAAGATAAGATTTCTCATTGTAGACGAAAATCGTAACATATAAAGTCATAAAAATGAACAAAAACAGTACAAACCATCTAGCACTAGTGATAATAGGGATTAAAAAAGTACCCTAGATGCCCTTATAAATAAAAATAGATGGGTTCAGATTTTATTTTTATTTGATATCTTAATATATCTATAATTTTTATTTTTTTGTCACCAATTAAATTAATGGGGGCAAATTTTTAATTTTTTTAATGGAATTAAAATTCAAAATAATAATTTAAATTAAAAAAAAATCAATAATATAAGAGTACTTTAAATATTTTGCCCTCATTCAAAATAATTTCTGGATCCATCCTTGATCACATTTACTAATGAATTAAGATGGTTTGACAAAATATGATAACCAAGTGTAGCTTAACAAACATATTAGAAATCAACAACTGAATGCAGCATTCATATAGCTACTGTATAGTAAGCACAACCTTGATGTAGCACAGGTAAGAACTTCAATGAACGATAGCAGAACAGAAAGAGAAGTCAAATTAAGTCCCTAAAACAGCTTACCATACTTCCATAACTAAACTATACTTCCATAACTAACTAATGCAAACGAATCCGCCAAAAGGCCAGCTCCAGATAAGAAGCACATATACAAAGTCGCTTAGGGTTCCTTATCCACTTTCCTAAAAGCACACACGCAACAACTGAATTCAGAAGAGTCAAGTTCAAATTCACCATAACATAACAGAGAAGTTTTATCAAGTACAGAAAACCCTAAAAATCACAGCAGATCTAACAATGCAAGCAAAAACATTATGAGAGACCAAAAGCTTACAGGTAAGGTTTCCAAACCTTCGAAGCTGGGTCGATCGGACGACTGACGGTTTAACGTATAAAAAGCAAGAATAGTCAAACGAAACGACGTCATAATGGAGTCGCAAGGGCTAGAACGGCGTCGTTTGTTGAGTAGGACGAGAATATTGTTGACGTACAAGTTTCAGGAATTGGATCAGAAAAATGAAGAATTCTAGAAATAAGATATCTTATGAATCCCATTGAACCAAAAGTGATACATTGGAAGAATACTTTGAATCTGCCAATATTAACACATTGATTGTTTCGCTCCTGTATCTTCTAAAAGAAAAAAGATTTCTAAAAACTGTTTCCCAAATTTGAAAGAGATTACTTGGGTTATCCAAATAACTAAAAAGTATGTCTTATCTAAATTTAACTGGGGTTCACGGTAATGAATGAATTGGATCAGAAAAATGAAAAATTCTAAAAATAAGATATCAAATGAAATTGTCATTAAAATTAAGATCTCATTCAAAAAGAAAAACATCAAATATCTTAACTTTCTTTTTGTATATTATAAAAATGATCCGATCCACAAGGACCATATAGTTTACACGTTTTTGTATTACCTCTTCTCACCACTGTATTTATGTTAATGCATTTTCCAACTCTACATTAGCAGGTTACTTCTAGTCTTTTATATTTTATAGAAAATATAATCCTATATATTTATAATAAACCAGTATGAGGAGGAAGAAGAAGAGTATTTCGTTATTACAATTAAATAATATTATAAAATAAAAGGTTTTAATGAAAAGGATGAATTCACAAAAAGGAATTAACTATAAAGCTGCTAAATCAATAAAAAAATTAAAGGAATTTTTATTGATTTAAAAAATAATAACTTATTGTGTACAAGATAAACTATTACATATTTTGAAGAAATCATTCAAGAATTTATCCAGTAAGTAATTAAAGAGTAATTAGAGTTACAATTAACATAATTAATAAAGCATATAAAGTTCAAGTTAGTAGTCGTGCAAAGAATTTGCCTGTAGCTCGCAATATCACCGTCTAACTGTGGCTTAGGGTGACGACAATTTATGTAATAAGCTGAATCACCGTCTAACTGTGGCTTAGGGCGACGACAATTTATGTAATAAGCTGGACGAATGTATCAAACCGGGTGTCCTGAAATTGCATGCAAGACAAATCATACACCAATAACCAATACTACAAGTTATCATGTCCAAGTGCATATTTGATGTTTGCAAATGACATTTTTCTGCAACTTAAGTAGGCTCCAGAAAGTGGCTCAAATTCGGGTCTAAACGGGTCGTTTAAGATGTTATTTTAAATAAACTTCTTAAAATGATGTTTTTATTTTAAGTTTTTAAAACTTAAAGATCAAAAAGATGCATTTCATAAATTGACACAAAACAGGTCTAATCTGTTTGTTTAAGATGTTATTTTAAATAAACTTCTGAAAACAATATTGTTTTGATTTAAAATTTTTTAAACTTAAAGATCAAAAAGATTCATTTTGGAAATTTACACAAAAAGTTTGTGTAAATTTCCAAAATGATGTCTTTTTGGTCTTTAAGTTTAAAAGATGACGTAGTCTTAAAGCAGACTATCTAACTGGAACCTGACCCAAAACTCGGTTAACATAAGTCTGATCCATTGACTTTGGACAGAGTTGAGCCAAAATTGAAACCTCTAAATGACTTCATATCTCTCATGTAATCCAAGTTTGACCAAAAACTTTCCAGAATGTTTACTATATTTTTATAATCTAGTGTTTATATTAACAGTTTTTCTAATACATAGTTAGAAGTATGGCTGCGGATTATAGGACAGTTCTCAGACCCGTGTATCGGCGAGACTTTCACTTGACTGTATGCCAAAAAAGGGATCTCTCCTATGTAATTTAAATTGGCTAGACAACTGAAAATGTGATGTAAACGGATTTACTATGCCTACTATTAGCAGATCTCAAACCCCATGCAAGACAACTTAAAATGTTCTTTGCATCATTAGATAGATATATGGGAAATGAAGGTAAGTGGTAATGGAAAGAAACAGAAGAACAGTACCATGCATCCGCTTGACAAAGAGTTTAAATTCTCTGAAGTTATGTTCTTCCATCAGAGCTGGACCAAGCCTCAGGTAGGTAAAGGTACATAAATGTTTACCATCTGGATCATTCAAAGGCTTAGCTTTTTCTAATATTTTGTTGTAACCATCTCTATCATAACAAGGAAGAGCATTCTCACTGGCAACTCGTATACCAGCGTCCCATGCAGCATTTAGCACCTGAAATTGGGAAGATCATAACCAAAACTAGGTAACTCAGGCCAAGATTGATCTGAATCGTACAAATAGACAAAAATTCTTGAATATTATCCCTCTAAAAATCATAACTGAAGCAAAAAAGTTGTGTATTTCAAAAGTTTTGGGTTCACTTCCAGGAATTTGGTGTGAAAGACTATCCTCAAGTCTAAATTTTGGCACCACCATGAAGCACATTCACCTGTGAAGATGCACTCGCATTGCATATCCATGGTTCAAGTCTTTCATACCAAGAAAGCAAAACAATATGTACATATCTGAATGTAACTAACCTGCCACACTAATCCCTCAGGATCTGCCAGAGCCTCAGGGAAATCCACCTTCTGGTCCTCTGTACGCATTTCAAGACATGTGAAGTTGAGGGTAACATCATGCTTCTTCAAGATTGCTGTAATTGGACCATACCCATCACGATTGGAAGGGTTGTGGAACCCAGCAGTCAATTCAGCAGCATGACTAGCTGTCTTGTACCACCAATGAACGCCCGATAGCTGGTTGTCAATGACCAAATTTAAAAAAGAACCAATGAAATAAAAAATCATATAAAAACTTATATAATGATGAGTTATGAATATTCATTTTAGTAACTCAAAACTGTTTCTCCTTCAAAGATCAAGACTGACAAAGGCAACTCACCTTGGCACATACATGAGTACCCTCGAAAGCTAGATTTGCAAGATTAAGAACATGATCAGCATGTTTAATCAGAGCTCCAGAATACCAATTTAGGAAAAACCTGCCGTACGAGCTATCATATTCCCCTCCATCACGGAAAAAACCAGTGTCATGTGGTCGGGAATTATAGGAACCTGCATTATCTGGGCCTTTGGCCCAAAATGAGTGTCCCCTCACTTCTGCTGCTTTAGTCAGGTTCTTCATCAAATATTTATCATAACACTGAAAGAAAACACTTGCATCATTCCAAAGAACAAGAAAATGGAAGACTGACTATCAGTAAAGAAGGCACCACAGTGACAATCACAGCTTAATTGTTTATTAGTTAGGAATTCACAAATAGCAGGATAATAATTCACAGCTTTGCTGTACAAGATATAGCTACAGTTGCCCCTGTATGGACCAAGCCCCTTACATGTGCTGAAAAGTACCTGGAATTCTCCAATACCAGGATATTCCCAACCATGCTTTGCAGGATATGAAGGATAACGTAGCTCAGCACATGGACCAAATCCAACTTCGATCTCAAATATAAGTCCATCTTCAAAGAACTCATTAAATTCTACCCTGAAGCTTCTCATGTAGTCAAAGTAAACCTGCACTTAATTCGTCAACAAGATTAGAACCTTAAAATTAAGATTGTATATTTAAAGATCTTGTTAAGCTGGTGAACACGATGGCATATTTTTCTTAGAGGTTTGAAGTTAGCAACACGCTTTCGGCTTGTAATCAGTATGAGTGTAACATAAATGTCCTTTTGGCTATTATTAGCAAGCCAGAATTTTTGTAGAAAATGCAAGTCACAAGAGGACAACTTGCATTTTTGACAATAAACATGGCATACATCAAATCATAGAGGTGCAATATCGTTTAGTTAATATATTCCATGGCATACCTCAAGAGCAGTTCGACCCCTTAAAACTCGTTCCTTATCTATACCCCAAGTGAGGCATTCAGTATTGCGCTTTCCCTGCCGATCTGTGAAATATATGTCAGGATTGGTGTGACCAATCTCTGAAACCCAACGAGGGAGTGGAATATGCACATCATCACCAATATTGCCTCCACATTCATGAAACGACATAACCACCTGAACTACCATGGGTATGGCAACACAACAATGACAGAAAATTGTAAGTTATGCCTAAAGAAATACATTACATTTAGGTTGATGAAAATCCTGATGTCATTCATCTAAAACTTAGAATTCTAGCAAGCAACATCATTTGATGTTTATGTTACAAGTTCGGAGTATGGGATCTATATGGGTGCAGTACAACATATCCATACTTTGAACTTTGCAGAGACAAGCAGAATTACTCCATCCCTAGCAAAAGAGTTCAGCTTTGCAGTTAAAAGAGCAAAAAAAAAGCTATTGTAAGGAGACAAATTATAGTGTTTTTCAGACAGAGGATGCTATAAACAGGTCTGAAAATTGCTAAGCTAACAATTCGTCAATTATCACCAAGCCATTGCAAGCAGACCAGCACCAAGTTCTTTTTTCTCAAAGCCAGATCCCAAGACGATGAAACATAAATTTAACAGTTGCAAATGGATGAACAAATGGGTACAAGAAACAGAAGTATGGCTCACCTGCAGTTTAAGCTCAAGGTCTCTGACAATCTGAAAAAGTCTTTTGTAGCCACTCCAATGATATACCTGGGGAGCATGATTTTCCACTATTCCCCACCAGCAATCAACCATAACCCCATCCACATTGGCCGCCTTCAAGATCCTTAGATCGTTCACAAGACCTTCAGGATCAACCAATTGACAGTTCATGTTGATTACCCCAAGCTGAAAATCCCCCACAAAAATCACTAGTCAAGAGCCTCAACAATAAACACTGAAAGCACCACAAAAGGACAATCAACTAAAAGTGACGCAAATAGTCCGAAGTTTGGAAAACACAATCAGATGGATTCTGTAGTTATCAATTTCTGTCTTGTCAGGTTCATAAAACAAAATTTACGACAAAACATGGAAACCAAAAACAAATAAAGTAACAAAAGTAGTACAAACTCACCGGTAACATCACGTAAACAGGAACGTTAGGAGTACCAGAGAAATCTCGTTCTTGAAACTCTGAAGGCGTTTCCGCAACCTACAAGAAACAACTGTAATCAATAAACTATGTCAAATTATCCACAAATTCACTCATTTATTCAACGGTAGAAGATCCTGGAAGCTTCAGAACCAAAAAAAAAAAAAAAAAAGGCACAGCAACCTCATTGGAATCACCAACAAGAGGATGATCTTCACTGCTCGCTTTTTTGCCTCCGATAACCGCCAAATTCCGATAGCATAGACCAGACGACAGGAAGCCACGATTAAAACGGCGAAACTTCCGATCCAAACGACAAGCTACTCTGGTGCGAGGCCATGACAGAGCCACGCTCGCATTCGCATGATTCGCCACAATGCGAGGCCTCACGCCGGGCAATAGTTCAGTGGACGAAACCGCCATTTCCTGGAGTATCTCAACGGCTGAGCATTGATCGATTCTTAAGCCAAGAGATGAATCTTGTGGACTTCTTCTTCTTGATTAGCCTGTGAGAGTGAAAGGAGAGAGTTCCTTGCTAAATACATCTCGTCACAGTGAATAATTCTCAGGTTATAATTAGAAATTTCATTTATCTGATTAGGAAATTAGAATTGACCACAAAAGTTTGACTTTTAAAAAAAATTAAATAAATTTAAATTATAACAAAATTAAAAGGCATTATTTAACTTATTTAACTTTTTTATCTTTTTAACGATTTTTATTTTTAAAAAATTTTTAAATTCAATATTAATCTTTTAAGTTTGATTCGAATAATTTATAATAATTATATTAAATTATTAATTTACAGTATATTTTAATTAATTTTAATTGACTTATCATTAATATTAAATTAATTTTATGTATTAATTATATCGTATAATTATTTTTAAAAAGATTATTATTATATTTATTTATTATTGTTTATAGCATTATAGTATATATTTAGAGTATTATAGTTTATAGTAGTATTTAGTGTAAATGACCCAGAATTGACACCACGTAGTCTGATTTATGGGCCCATCTAAGCAAAAGATATTGGTAGGCCCAGTTCGTTTTGGACCCTCAAAGTAACATATTTTAGTTAGAAATTAGATTATAATAAATACAATTTATAAATAAAATCAAATCAGATTTTAGTTATAAATAAAATTTATAGAAGAATATTCAATTTTTAAATAATGTTATAAATAAATATAATTTTAAATTTATTATTAATCAAAGTATGCGAAAAGAATTGAAAAATATTTTCTAATTATTTATAATTCAATTAAAATACAAGTATTTTTACGAATAAATTTTTTACTATAATTTATGCATTGATTATATTCTTTTGAGTAAATTTGTTATAAAATTATTTTATTTTCTCTTATATGCCTATTAGCTAATACTAAAACATTATTATCATAATAATAATACTAATACTGAAACATTATCAATTACAATAATGTCTTATAATTGATAAAAATAATTTTATACTTTTTTATAAAAATTATTGGATTATTTTTTTATACATAACCCTTGGTAATAGGGCACAGAGGGACAATAAAAACCAAAGACGTATGGCATTGTTATACTATGTAAATTGAGAAAAACTCTTACCCTAAGTTTGTCGAATATTTCATCGGTAAACCTTAAGATAGGTGGATCATACGTTTCTAGCCTATATACTAGTCAATTAATTAATTGCAACTTAGATTTTAGATATGCTAGTCGAGACACAAATCCTTCTTTTAATTCTATTTTATGAAAACGATTCTAAAGCATGTTTTTTATAAATCTAAAATAATCAATCATTTTTCGCTTAAGTTAGACCGTAAATAAGATTTATATTCATGAGGTACTCTCGAAGTTATAAATAAAATTTGTTTTAATTGTATTTTTACTATAAAATTTGATTCAATTTTAAATTTTACAATTCAATTCAAATATCATTTTGTTAGAATTTAACAAAATAATATTATTTCAGTCTCGACTAATATGATAATTCATAATTTGGACATTTTAACTTATAGCCAAAATAATATTAAGTGATATAAATTAAGGGCCGGATCCATCCACCAATTAGTTTTTATCATATCATTGAAAAATTAATAATAACAAAAAGTAAATAAATAAATTCGCGTTGAAAGTACACTGTAGCACACTAGCAGTAACTTCTCATTCGTATTAAACCCTCTGTCTCTTATTTTGCTTTCTCCTCTCTCTCTACTGCTACTGTACTGTTGTTAGCGGATTTTTAACAGTACAATTTGTGGCACCCGCCATCCAGGCGACGGGGACAGGAACTCCCGGCGGCGTCTAGGGCTCGGCTCGCTGCTGCCGCCATTGCCACCAGGTCTTAAAAAACAAACCAAATAATTTTATAAAAATTATTTAAAAAATTATCAATTATAAAGCATTATTATAAAAATTGTTTTAAAAATCTAAACCAATAAATAAGAGATTAAAAGGTACTTAATAAAATTAAAAAATGATTAAAGAAGACTATCCTTAACAATAAAATAATTTTAAAAATATCATTAAATAAAATTTAATGGAATTATTTTAATCTAAAAAAACTGATTAGTTTATAAAAAACAAATAAAGAATTAATAAACTTATCAATTTTAACAATAAAGATTATTAAACTAAATTGAATCAAATATTTAAAAACTGAATTGACAAATTGGTCATTTTAAAATTTTTACTATTAAATCATTCAAATAAGTTCAATTTTTAAAATATTGAATATAATTGAAAAATGTTCAAGTATTAGTTAATAATTGATAATATTTAATACTATAATATTATTAGTTTAATTAATTATACCAAAATAATATTATTTTACGATCGTTAAACTCTACTGATTAAAAATAAGACTGTATATTATCGGACATTTTCAGACTCTATGTTTCGGCCAAATTTGTATCAAATTATTATTGTCTTGAAACATTATTTTACAATAAGTTGAACCGGGTCACACCGTATTCACTGTCATCCCTAAATGACAGAATTCTTACCTTCCGAAGATACTTAGAAGAGAGATTGGGTGCACTTAGGGATAACATAAAAAGTTCAGTTTGGTCCCAACCCAAGGTTAATAAAATTTCAGACTGAACTCAAATTTTTTATTTTTAAATTTTGGACTAAGTTCAGACTCGAGCTGCCCAATTCAAAACTTTAAAATTTATTATAAAAATGTCATTTTAATTTTTAAAAACTAACATAATAAATTTAATCGAACTTTGAATTGTCTAAATTTAATATATTCAAGTTCAAGGTCAGGCCGGAGTACCAGACCTGAGCCCGGCCTGCCTTGGAAAACAGCAAACAATGTAAAACCCAAAAGAGAGTCCCGAAATTCTGATGTACAGTACGCAAATGCATTTATAACATTTATCTCATTCCAATGAGTGCTCTGTCCCCACCAATTAATAGACCAGACCACTGTTTTTTTCACCTTACAGAGCGTAAAACTACAATGATTGGGTCAAGTTTCTTTGGTTCTGGGTCCCTTTAGCCTTCACGTGTCATTGTGTCAATTATCATCTACGTCGCTGCCACAAGCAACAACAATGTACTTCCAACCCTGTCTTGTAAATTCTATTCTTTAAAAAAAAAAGGTTCTTAATCTAAGTCAAATCACTTATCTAAACGACTTTGATGTTGGATCGAAGTTGACGTATCCTTTATTTCTTTCTGAAATTTTTGTAGGTTATATTTATTGAGTTTATAGATTTTTACATCAGAGAGTAGTAAAAATAGGAGATTTGATTCCGAATTAAAGTGGGCATAAGTCTAAGCCCAAAAGTTTATATTATAATTAAAATTTTATTAATTTTTTAAATTTAAAATTTAAAATAATGTTATTTTAATTGATATTTTTAAATTTCAAATTAGGTCATTTTAAAATTAAAAAAATTGAGTCATATTCAATGTCTGACTAATTGTCTATTAACTTCGGGCTGATAAAAAATTATCATCCTAATCATCCAAATAATTTGATATTTGGTTAAATATAAGTGGTCGTGAGATTTGTTTGATTGCTTTTTTTTATTATTAGTATGATAGAAGTTGTAATTGTCATTTTCAAATATGATACATTATTCAAACAAATTTGAAGCCAAATAATAAATTTTATATTTAAATTCAGAAATTAAAATTTAGATTTTGTTTAATAATTTTTGTTAGACTAAGCTTGAACCATTACTAACGCTAAACATTAATGATTAAAAAATTCAATTAATTTGATCTGTTCAATCATAAAAAAAATTGAACTAGTCAATTTGTTGGTTTAATTTATTTTAATAAATTTTGTTATTAAAAATTAATTACTTTAATAATTAACCAATTGATTTTTAAAAATTAATAAATTTCTACAAACTAAAATAAATCAATTAATTTTATTTAAGAATCTTTTTTAATTAAACTTAAAAATAAGAATAATATCTTTTATATTATTTAAATTTATTTAATTTTAAACAGACCTTTTAAACTTTAAATGTTTTATGTTATTAATTCAACTTTTTGTTTAATTTCAAAATATTGCCAATCCTGTTCAGACAAAACGTTCTAAATAGACCAAATGACCACGGAACATGGCCTGGTAAGAAATTGAACAATCACAAGAAGAAAAGGAAAAACAGTTGTACGACTGTTATAGTACAAGCCAAAAGAAGAGTTACGCAGACCAAAAAGCAAACGAGAAGATGACAACAAGACTATTAGATTCAGTCACGACCAGACATGATTGGAAACTAGCCAGTGTCCCAAGTCAAGGGCAAGAATCCTTTCTTCTTGGGATGCCCATCCCACAACTGTTTGATATTTGGACATGACGTGTGTTCTTATTATTCTTACCTACTCTGGCCTTAAGCCTATGTGAGCTCCATGTATTCTTGCCCTTGACTTGGGACACTGGCTATGTAGCTCACGTCATACTTCAACTGTTCAACATTTGCAAGTTCACGCAAGTAGGATTGGCAATTGACTGATTGAGCGTGGACCCACCTGGCTTGATGCTGTACAACCCAAAATTAACATGTTCGATCTAATCTTGATCGAGCTTTAAACCTTATTTAAGTTTTTTTTTAATTTTTAATTTTCGAATTAAGTTTCACCCCAACAACCTATCTTTAACAAATGTTGTCATTTTTTATTTTTAAAAAGCCTAAAAATAAATTTTATCAGAGGATCAAACTTGAGCCTGAATACAAAATTTCCAGCTGGTGTATGATTGGATAGTTTGGTACATGTCCTTTTTGATCGAATTCTCAAGTAAGTCATAGGTTTTACGGATGCTTTTATTGACAAAAAACAAAATGACATGGATCAATCATTATCAACATTTTAAATATTGAATCAAAAACCAAAAATTATGTAAATAAGATAACAAAATTAAAATTTAAACTTTACGTATCCTGGTATAGCACGGTTTTCAGAACCAGAGTTCCTGCCCTCCTACACTTTCTTCTTTTGCTTTTTACTACCGTTTATCACATTTGGACTGAACGAAATGTTAAAACTTTTAAGAATAAAGCCCTGGCGGAGGAGCGAGTGTCTTTCCACATTGTCTCCTACGTTAGGGAGCTACTCAGTCTATACACAGCGAGGAGGTAATTTTATAGTTAGGTTATTCTTTTCTTTTGCAGATTCTCTGTTCTGGTACTTCCAAGTTGCAGCTTGAGGGGTCTCCTTGTCACGGTCATGCCTGCTTTTCCTTACGTGGTGGTCACCTTTTTTTCAGTGGTCGGAGTGTACATGAGCTGTTGTCTATCAGTTTTAATTTCGTTTGAACTAGTACTCACTGTCTGCATTTCACATGGATATTGCCGCTTTGGTTTTTGGTGGAGCACCCTGGTTTTAGTTTTGTCTGGCTGTTTCTTGTTCTTGCCATGCCTCACTTTTGAGTGTTTTATTATTTTTCTCATGGCCTGTTTATTCCTGTAAGCTCTTTTGGTTCGTTGTGTCTTCAGTGGCACTTGTAAGTGGACGATTTGTACATATTTATTCTTTATAATTTATTACTCTGATTTACCAAAAATAAAAAATAAAATTTAAAGGTTGAATGATATTAAATTATTATAAAGTCAGTAAAAATTGAGTAAAATTAAATAATTTAAAAAATAATTAAAGAAAAATATCAAATAAAAATTAATTAATTTATTCAAATCAATGAAACCAATTAGTTTAATAAATAAATTTGTTATTTTTTAACAATAAAATTTATCAAATTAAACTGAAGTGAAAAGTTAGCCGGTTTAAAATATTCAAATTTTGAGCTTCGCGTCAAGTTTGGTATGCTTAATCTCACCTGAACTAAAGCGTGCATTTTTTATAAAATAATATCGTTTTGAATTTTTAAAAATAAAATAAATTTAATTGAACCTAATCGGACTTCATATTTGACTTGAGCCTAAACTTAGACTAGTCAAGGCAGCCCCTACCCGACATATTTCCATTAGTATACCTGAGCCATTTGTAAAGGTTTTTTTCCAAGTAAAAGTCATGATTACATGATGCTCTTCTAATTTTAATTAATCTTTATTTTTTGTGATTTTAAAATTTTAAAAATTATTAAACTTTCGTTGAAAAATAAGATAAGAGAAGTATTGCACGCGGATTAATTAAATAGTACTGGCATGATAAATTTAATTCTAAGTCTTAGTCTCAACTTGAACCAAGTAAATTTAATCCAATTTGATAATTCAAGATAATTAAAATGATTATTAATTTAAATTTAATTTAATCAATTTGGTTCATGTTTAATAGCTGTATTAGGTCTTTCTATCAATAATATTTGATTGGTTTACATACAATATTTATGTAATGTGTATTTTAAATAGAAATCTAAAGAGTAGGAATTTTACTATAAACTTAAAAACTGTAAAAAAGTTTGAAAATTTTATTATTAGTTTTTGTTTTTTGCTTTTATTTTATAAATAAAAACAAAATTATGTTTAGTTGTTAATTTTGAATACTTACATATTAGATAAACTTGAATATAAATTATTTTTATGTATAAATAAATTATATAAAAATTTCTAAATTATTATATTTTATTAAAATAAATAGTGTATATTAAATTATTAGATCAAATAATATTTAAAGTTTATTTATTTTGATGATATTCTAATTTTAAATTATATTCCTTGGTAAGGGTGAAGTATGTCGATTAAAAAAATCTTTGTATGGGTTAAAACAAGCTTCTCGGGAGTGGAATTCTGAGT
>JAOTAX010000009.1:25600668-25614400 GCA_025629825.1 Erythroxylum guanchezii | reverse complement strand
CTTAGAGTTAGCCCCCGACCTCCGGCCCCCCTTTAAACTTGAGTCTGGCTCCGTCACTGCTTGGGCTTGTATGTGGTCTAACTTTCCTTCTCGTGTGGGCCCGTAGGCTCATTATAAATTCTAACATAAACAAAATTCAAAAAAAAAATTCAAATAACTATATTTTTGTTAAATTTAAAAATTTTAAAATATAAGTATATAAATAAACATAAACAGGTCAGTACTAGCGAGAGGTGTTGTAAGCAAATGCAATAAATGGTGACTCATAAATGTCGGTGGTAAATGATCATAATGAATGTGATTGGTTGGGACTTGGGAGTCCTGACAGGAGCTAAAATGACAATAGGAAAATTTCGTAACATTCGGCTCATCATCGGCACATAGAAGCAAGCGAAGTCGAGTTGCCTTCACAGGCTTTTTCGTGTCCTGACGTTGCCTAAATTGACAACACAAAACACAATGGTCCCTGCAATAATTCACACCGATTCTTCATTAACACTATGGTCTGGTCTGGGTGGTGTCATGTCTTCCCTGTCCTTCGTGACCACCGCCAGAAGAAGACAGTGATCCGCCATTAAAGCCTCCTCCCCTCCAAGCAGTCAAGGCTGAAAGGTTAAAGGTGAAAGGTGAAAAGTGTTGATGGATTATAAATACGAATGACATAAGGGCACGAGCTCAGCTCATCGAAATCTTATCCAACGTAAAGTCAACATATTAAATTTGAATTGATCGATTTATGAAACATATTCTAAATATAAAAAATTGGTATGATCTCGAATTTAATGATTATAATAATTTGATATTTATTTCAAAATAACATCGATTTAAATAATTTAAAAATTGAGTCGCATTTTAAAATTTAACCGAATTTTTAAGTTAGAATCTGATATGTTACCATACTTGACTTTGAAACTTATAATTACTAAGTATTGGTTAAAAAAAAGGTGAGGTATTAATGAATAAAGATATAGACAAGTTCGAATTTGACCCAATCCATTCTAATTCAACTCGATTTAAAGTCAACACTTCAAGCATGTATCGTTTGATGAATAATGACTAAGTTCAAACTTAAAGGTTGGTTTGAAACTCAACTTAAAAAACTCGAACAACCTTACTCTCAAACTAAAATCACGTTGTTTTAAGTAATTCGAGCAAATTCAAACCTAAACTCAAGTTGGGCCTAAAATAGTCGGGTTGAGCTAAGTGGACGAGGAACTACATCCTATCTAGCTCAGGCCTGACCTATTAACATACTTAATTATGAAATTTATAACTACTCGATATTGACAAAAAATGTGGGGTATTTATAAATAATGATAATAAATGAGTTTAAGTTTAACACAATTTGATCTAGTTTAACTTGATTTGAAGTAAATATGTCAAATTTGTATTGCCCAAATTTCGGATAAATTCAAACTCAAAGGTTGGTTTAAGGCCCAACTTAAAAGGTTTTAACAACTTAAAAGGTTGGTTTGGTTCTTTTTTTTTTGGTTTTTCGTTGTTATTTTTGTAAAAAATGAAACAGTCTCACAAAACTTGTTTGGTTAAAGATGTTTTCGTTTTTTGTTGTTAAAAATTAAAAAACGGCAATGATTTTTTGAAAACATAAAAAAGACGTTTCGATATATTTTGAAAACAAGGTTTTATATTTAACGAAAACGATTTTCCTACGCTAACTCTATCTTCAGCCTCTCTGTTATTTCTGTCACTACGTCTTTTGTCGTCTTCTGCATTTTCTACCGACTATGATTTCTGCGTCTTCTGCCCTCTTCTGCGTTTTCTACCGTCTGTGATTTTCAGGTTTGTTTTCATCTACTTATGTGTATGTTGTAACTCGTTGCTCGACTGCTTTTATTTGCGTTGAATCATAACAGGCCTATCACCTTCTCTTTTTCAAAATCACACAAGAGAGTGCATGTTATGCTATAGTAACCTGCACATGTTACTGTAGTATAATTAAAATTAATTCATTAAATTCATCAGTGTTGTTTTCTTTCATGAGAGAGGCCCTTCTTGTGTTTATCACTAGACAGTGCTTAAGGATAGTGTTAGAATCCTAAGTCTAGATTGTGGGATTGTGCGAGTGTTAGCAAGTCTTGGTCAATGCTTGGCACGCAGGTCGACACAAGAAAGGCATGTTGACAAGGGAACAAAGCGAAGTCTTGCGAGTTGGTGAACAAAACCCAAGGAACTTGTGAAGTAGGCAAAGAATGCGGGTAGTATCAGCAAAGATCTCGAGAGTAGGTAAGATTTGATACGCATGGGCACACGTAGATGCACATTGGCAGAAATCTTTGATGAGGCGTGAGATTCGGATGCGAGGCCGCGTAGAGTTAGCGAACTAAGTCATGTAGGACCCGATGGTACGTGAGAATGCGCAAAGCCGTGTGAGACCCTGTGAAGATGTGCGAAGGCATGCCAGCGTGACAAGGCGCATAAGCACTTAACTTCAGCGAGATAGGTCGAAGATATGTGAAATATGCGAGGTTTTATATTAAATCGGATTATAACTTGTACTTTGTCATAGAGCAACGAGATTGCACCATGAGTGGGCTTGATCATGGAAGATGGACTTATCCATAGACATGCATTGATGGACCTATGTGCGGACAGGCCTTAGTGACTTGGAAAACACGTCAGTAGTGAAGTGACAATTGTGGGTGATGTGGCGAGATCAACTTGAATATCACATTAGAGATTCATTAAATCTAAGAGATAAAGATCATGTGGGAGAATCATCTGAAGATAGTGGAGATCTTCAAGGATATGGATGCAATCTTCCAAGTTAGCATGTAATCTTTATTTGATTAGATTATGATGTAATGTAGCCAATTAGAAGAGTCCTAAGGGAAAGGGGATGTCTTCCAATGGGTCTTTAATTGATAGGATCAACTAGGATTGTGGAGATCCTTAAAGATCTTGAACTTGCTTTCCAAGCAAGAGAAGCCTATAAATAGCTCATTATAGTTGAGAGCTATAGAATTCAATCATTGAGTCATTCACTCATTAAGAGAAATCATTTAGAGGAGAGAGCTTCGAGAGTTGAGAGCTTTTGGAGGAGTTCTCGTTGTAAGGACTTCGAATAGGGAGTTCCTTGTAAGGGCTTCGAATAAAGGTTCCTTGTAAGTGCTTCGAGAAGGAAGTACTTGTATCTTTTGTTAACATTTTGGTGAGAGTTAATGAAATAATAGCTTCAGCTATATATATTTATCTCTTGTTGCTTTCTTTACTCTGTTATACACTTGTATTATTTTGTATGTGAGAGAAATACTTTAAACACTTTTGTGGGCGTAAGGTGTTTGAGGACTAACGGAATTGTTCGGCGACATTCATATGAGAAGGCTGAATTTTGCTTAAGTGAACCTAAGCGGGATTGTCCTACGAAGGTGGACGCGATTTGCGGTAAAAGTTTATGTCCAAAGCAGACATTTGTGACAGATAACGTAACGACGTGATACTTGTCTCAGATATGCAACTTGATCACCTAGCTAAGGGATATAGCGATATCCCTCCTCGTGCTTTGACAAATCCTGAAATGGAAAAAGTTAATGGAAACCTGTAGTATTAAAGTATCTTGCATGTCTTGAGTGAAGATGAGATCATTTGTTTACCTTGTCTGAAGATAAAGTAAAAATGTTACAATTTCAGGTACGTCTAGTTCATTGGTAATAATGAGCTCCAATGAACAAGTAGTTTTGTTCCTAGGTTTGGAGCATTGGTAACTATCTTAAAGCACCTAATATTTTAGTGGTATCATTATTCACGTTTGTATTCGCATTTCTAATTGGTCAAGGTAATCCTTGAAGACTCTGTTTTTGCAATAAAATGCTCGTTTCATTTAAGATCACCACTATTTAGAACATGATAGTAATTCTTAAAGCTATAGTTTTGAATTATTACTTAAATGGCGAAATCTTTGGAGGATTTCCTTAAAGTCGTTTAATATATTGACAGAAAGAGAAGTGGTTTATGAGATAAGAACATTGCGCGAAAGAGAACAGGAAGAGAGCTTGCGAAGAGGAAAGAAGAGTGAATATTAGGGTGGTCTAACATATTAACTTGATAAATTAGTGAATAGTGAGGGGAGAATAAAAAGTTGCGTGAAAGAGGAAAGAAAGAGAGCTTGTGGAGAGGAAATAAGAGTAAATAGTAGGGTGGTCCACTATATTAATTTATCAAATCAGTGAATAGTGGGGGGAGAACAAAGAGTGGCGGCAGAGAGAAGCTTGCAGCAATGAAGAGAGTCGAAGTGGGATTGTTGGCTTGACTATCATGCATATATTATGAATTTGCTTAAATTTACATCTTTATTTTTATACCATATAACCAATTTTACACATTTATTTTTGTTCAATCATTTCCATACACTTTATGCAATTTAGCATTTAATATAGTTGTCCATGTTTATTTTGAACCATATTTACCATCTAATACTTTGTAGGAATTGTTATGATTCGTGTCACTTATATGTGGTTACATTTACTGATAGAAGGTTTGAACAATAAGAATGATTCCAATGATTGTATGGAAATAAAGTTATTGAAAGATGTTTTGATGTTCTAAAGCAAGATTTCCTATACTTAAAAACATGTTGAATTATGATATGAAGAAATATAAATACATCGTTATTGCTTGTTGTATTATACACAACTATATTAGAATGTATGGACAAAGTGATGAATTATTTGAAAGTTGTGCTGAAAATGAAGAACAAATTAGGGAAAGTAAAAATGAAGATGCAAGTTCTCAAGTAGAGTATAATATCACTCCAGCACAATTTTAAGGTATGTCTTAGAAATGAGATGAAATTGCTAGAAAAATGTGAAGTGATTATATTATTTCTAATTGCTTTATGTTTCTTTTTGTAAATGATAATACTATTATGTTTTCAAGAATTATGGTATGATGGACTTATTTTATTGATTAGAATGATTTAATATAATTTCTAATTTATGTAATTTTATTATATACAATTAATGTGTAATTTTTTAATAACATTTGATTTGCATATATTTTAATTTGAGTTGTAATGATAATTAATTAATTTAAAAATATAATGTATTATATTATAATTATTACACATAAGAGTATAATTACAAAAAATAGAAACAAGATTATAAAACCAAACATGTTTTTATTTTTATTTTTTATTACAAATTTCAATCAAATAGATTTTTGTTTTTAATTTTTATATTATAAATCTCAACTAAACAGATTTTTAATTTTTTTAAAAAAAACAGAAATCAAAAAGCAGTAAATAGAAACTAAAAATAAAAACAAAAAATAGAAGTCAAACTAAACAACCCTTTAACTTTTGAAGCGGCATTGTTTGCGTAACTCGAGCAAAATCGAACCCAAATTCAAGCAATACCTTAAAAAGGTTGGCTCGAGCTTAGCCAACGCCAAACCTTGTCCTGTCTAGTCAGGCACAACCTATTGAAATACTTAATTATGAAATTTATAACTACCGAATATTGAGAAAAATATATGGGATATTTGCATTCCAACCTAAACCATTCTCGTCTAGGCCGTACAACTTTCATTTTTTTTTTTTTTTTGTGAATGGATTTTCAAATTTAATGCATATAAACTGTGCCTGTTGTTTTGTATATTATTGCAAATAATATCAACATTTTGTACCTTATTATTTATTGGATAAGGCATATATGATGAATCCATTGCTAATCAAATTTTCCATATTTAAATATATTTTCTCGATCAGTCACTCACTCACTCACATCAATAATTTTTTAAAATTTATTTTCTGAAAAATAGTATTAAAGATTGTTTCCATATTATCACTAATGATTAAAAAACTCAATCGGTTTGGCTAGTTCAATCATAAAAATTTTAAACTGTCTAATTTTTTAGTTCGATTTATTTTAATAATTTTCGTTATTAAAAATCAATCAATTTATTAATTAATCATTCAATTTTAATAAAATAATATGTTCTTATAAACTAAAATAAATTTATTAATATGTATTTAAAAATTTCTTTTTAATTAAACTTTAAATTCTTCTATAGATAGGACAATTTCTTTCAATCATATTTCAAATTATTTTATTTATTTAATATTTAGTCAATTTTATGACAGTTTAATACCGGTTGAATCTTCTAAATCATAAACCTCTTGTCTTATTGGTTTAATTTCGTTTTTAAAACAATGATTATCACTTTAATGTTAGAATTATTATTAAGAGAGAACAATATAAAAAAAATTCAAATTATTTAAAATTATCTATAATAATTTTATTTTTATTATAGATAAAACTCAAATATAATATTTTTAATTAATTAACTTTATTATAATCTATTCTATTATATTTATTAATAAATTATCAACAAAATTAGATTAATTTATTAAAATAAATAGTTTATAAATTAATAATTATTTTAAATTCATTTTATTATTAAATCAAAATTAATATTTTTGAAGATATTTTGAATTTAATCATATTTATTAATAATTATTAAATTAATTTTATACAATTTAATTAAAAATGATTAATAGAATTAAAGATATACATTTTGATATGATGCTGCAACTAATCAGTGTATTGATTGGAGCACAACAAAAACAGGTGATAACAATAAATACTTGGAGATAGTATAGTATGGTGTCATGGATTCTTTCCTTATCCTGCGGTGCATTTATTGGCCACAGGCGACAAGGCATAGGACCAAAATCATGCACCCTTTGAAAACAACAGCTTTTGATTCCACAAAATTTATATGCATACAACAACTTCTGAGTATGCTGTCACCAATTGATTGGTAAACACATTCACTGCTTGTCCTTCGTGTGGTTGGTCCAATGAATGTGGCCTAAGATGCTTGAGTTGGACTAATGTTGTAAATACCGTACTATTTCTGGTGCAGTCATGTGGTCGCGTTGATCTAAAGAGTGTTTGCCTAAGATGGTCGAGTCAGGACTCAGAAACGTCGTTATGAATACTGTATTGAATTTGATATTATATTTGATTCTGATACTGTATTGAATTTGATATTATATTTGATTCTGATAGTGTACGGTATAAAAATTAATTTTAATTTCACATATTATCTTTAAATATTTTAAAATTTATTATTATTATATATATGTATGTATGTATTTGTATTAAAGTATATATATGTTATCAATATATAAAATTAAATAAATATTAAATATGATTGTATTAAACTAATATATGTAGCTGTATAATTTATAATAACTTTGTATAAATTTAATTAATAAATTCTTATTTATATTTTTAGTATTTATTAAATAAATTATAGATAGTTTGTTTGATGTATAAGTACTTATAATTTTATATAATAGAAATTTACGTTTTTTCAATTTAGTCATATTTTTTAAAATTTATAATTTTGACTATAATTTGATCAATATTTTAGTTATTGACTGATAAAAAGAGCCGATACCAACCAATACCAAAGTTCGATACAAAACTTTTTCGATCAGTACGGATCTTTTGTATATGGTATCTTAAAGAGTGCTTAGACGTAGAATTGAGTTTGAATTGGATTCGAAATTTGAATGGATTCAAACATAATTGTTGAACAATACACTATTTTTTTCTTTAATGAGTTAAAGTTGTTCAAATAGAGTTCCACTTCCACCACCTAAATAGCTGATTAATTAATAGTGATAATATATTAACACATCACTAAACATATAAAATAATTACTTTACATATTATTAATTATTACTCAAAATTATTAGATTTTATCATTAAAAATATTGACTATTTCAAATACTAATTATATAATTTTTTTTAAAAAATCTATTTACAGCATTAAGATTGGAACACGTGAGCTGAATGTCGTTTTCGAGCTGAACAAATGAAAGGACTTGAGAGGCGTATGCTTACGTTGTTTGTATGACTTAAATTGTTTCGTCCTGTATCCTCTCTTCCTTCTTCTGTTCTTCAAATAAGTCACCGCTGATTTAATCACATGGTCTGCTTATTAATTGAGAAAAATCCAACAGAAACTTCAATTTCAAGTCTATTGTTGCTTTACCACCACCAATTATTAACAAGAAACCAGTGGTGAACAAAGTCCAATTTCCATAGGAATTGATTTTTTCCACCTACTTAAAGGCTGCTACTTTGCTACTATATATCAAAGTTAAGCTCTACCCATGTCGACTTTGGGTACAAAGGCCGTGATTTGATGATTGGATTCTGCTACTTTCCTCTTTTACCACTGCTTTAAGCAATTTAACCATCTGGGTCAAGCTCAAAAAGCATAAATCTTGTGCCCTTTTTTTCCCTGGTGTTTTGCTGATAAGCTGTTTTTGTTTCTCTCTCTGTAAGTTGGTGTTCTTCGACAATGGCTAGTATCGGCCATAACCAGGCGTTTTCAGTGCCAGACAACTTAAGCAAACGGCTTGCAGTTGCTGTGAGGAGTATCCAGTGGAGCTACGCTATTTTCTGGTCACTGTCAACTACACAACAAGGGTATTTGCCCTTGTTTTAAGTATTTTTTTATTCTGTATTGAGTTCTTTCTTCTTCCTTTTTTTTCTTTTCTCGAATTTCTTTTTCTGGGTCTGGAGAGATGCATTTTTCTGTTTGCAGTTCATGGATGTTTTATTTCCGAAACAGAAACTTTCCCTTTTGGTGAAAACCACTCGTGCCTGTAATTATTTGTTTTTCTTTAGTGGGACTTGATTGATTCTTTTACAACATCATTAAAGACCCCAGGACTTCTACATTTGAGTGTTAGGGGCGTGTTATTGTGGAAAAAATTAACACATTGTGAGTTCTCTTAGCCAAAAATGCAAATTTGGCTAGGACTTGTAAAAGAGTTGAGAAACCTTTCACTTTCCTATTGTGGTTCCTTTCAATTTATGCTTTGATATGCTTATGTTCGTATAACTTCATGCAATGTGTGTTCTTTAGAGTACTGGAATGGGTTGATGGGTTTTACAATGGAGACATCAAGACTAGGAAAACTGTACAAGCCATGGAACTCAAAGCTGATAAGCGAGGACTAGAGAGGAGTGGGCAGTTGAGAGAACTTTACAAGTCTCTACTTCTAGGAGAAACTGAGCAACAGGCTAAGAGACATTCAGTTGTGTTATCTCCCGAGGATCTTTCAGATGCTGAGTGGTATTACCTGGTTTGCATGTCCTTTGTGTTCAATCGTGGTCAAGGGTACTGATCTCTCGTCTCCTAGTTGAGATTTCTTCTTTTCCTTTCGGTGATGTTATTATTTTCTTTGACAGTGAATCGTTTATCAAATTGTTGTACAGATTACCAGGAAGGGCATTTGAAGATAAGCGAACCATTTGGTTGTGCAATGCTCAATTTGCAGATAGTAAAGTATTCTCTCGCTCTTTACTAGCAAAGGTTGGTTTTCCATTGGTTGTGACTTTTGTCCTTAGGAAATAGTGTAGCAGTAGTTAATCATCCTATGAATTAACTGACTCCTGTGTTTTGTATTTTCTCCCTATACTTGCTTTTCTGCAACTCAACATCAACAATGGCGTCAGAGTGCCTCTATTCAGGTAAAAGAATGGATCTTTGGATATAAACTAAAGTAATGCAAATGATATGTTTTCCGCCTAAGCATTTTCTGTGGGTTTGAAGCTTATCTACACATTCACTAATTCCAGTCTGATTTAATTCATGCAGCTCAAATTTTAGGTCTTTAGATCTAGATTTGTATGGGAAGCTGTTGTTTACGTGTAATATTTTGTCACTATATTAATGCTAACAGCCCTTGTGACTCTAATTTACAGACCGTGGTGTGTTTTCCTCATTTTGATGGAGTGATAGAGCTAGGTGTGACTGAACTGGTAATTTCCAATCCACAACAAGATTGCCAATTTATACCAAGGGATCAGCTTCTCAAAATATTCTCTTTTTTGTCTCCATTTCTGTTTTGATTTATGTTAAAGGTTGCAGAAGATCCTGGTCTCATTCAACACATTAAAACTTCTTTATTAGAGGTCTCAAAGCCTATATGTTCTGAGAAATCTTCTTCTTCTCCGCTTAATGCGGATGATGATAAAGATCCTGTGTGTGCTCAGGTCAACCATGAAGTTGTAGATACGTTGAACATAGAAAACTTGTATAATCTCAAACAAGATGCCAAATTTGGCTTAGAAGGGGTAGATAAAGTACATGAAGATATGCATGAAGAATTCAACTTGGAGTCTGCTGACAACTGTTCAAACGGCTGTGAGCATAATCAACAGCCTGAAGACTCCTGCATGCTTGAACTTTTAAACGATGTGGCTTCTCAAGTTCAAAGTTGGCATTTCATGTATGATGAATTTAGCAACGGTGGTCAAGACTCCATCAATTCCAGTGACTGTATCTCAGAAGCTGTTGTCAATGAACAGAATGCTCTTGTTTCTCCCAATAGCAAAATTGCAACCCATATTCAGCCGAAAGAACTTGAAGAAGGCAATCACACAAAGTTGACCTCTCTAGACCTGGATGTTGATGGTGACTTGCACTATAGAAGAATTGTTTCTGTCATTCTTGGAGGCTCTAATCCATTCATTGAAAATTTGTGCTCACGTCATGGAAATAACAGATCCAGCTTCATTACTTGGAAGAAAGAAGTAGATGTTGGTCATAGGCCACAATTGCAACAAAATATGTTGAAGAAAATTTTGTTTTCAGTTCCTTTGATGCATGGTGGCTCCTCTATGAGGTTCAACCAAGAAAATGGAGAAAAATACTGCCTTAAAATATCTGAAGGAGGTGAAGTATGCAAGAAACATAACTTATTGGATAAGCAAAAAGAGAATGAAAAATTCCAGATCCTTAGATCCATAATTCCTTCTGTTTCTGAGGTAATTGAATGTCTGCATTTTAAGATTTATTAAGATTGCTGAGATAGAGGTATCATGCTTTGCTAGGATAGTAAAGCATGATACTTTCTGCGTATGCAGTTGGAGGAATTTTATATTATTATCAACACTAAGTTCTGATCTGAGCCAAACCTTATCCTAGGATTTCTATTTGTTTACGAGTGTTCAAAACAATCCTAAGCTTTAGGATGATATGCTATAATCAGTTTGCTTTCAAAGTAGTAGCTTATGATTTGGAATTCTTTCTGATAAGTTCATTCGGCAGGCTTCATGAGATTACTGATTCGAGGTGGCCTCAATATTATAATTCTGGATTGTCTTGTAATTCTGTATACTAATGTGCATGATCATGTATGCTCAGATTGATAAGACGTCAATTCTCAGTGTTACAATTAAATACCTGAAGGAGCTTGAGGCAAGAGTTGAAGAATTAGAATCATGCATGGATTCGGTAGATAATGAGGCAAGACCAAGAAGGAATTATGTGGAGATGGTCGAGCAGACATCGGATAACTATGACAACAAGAAGATTGGGAATAACAAGAAATCTTGGATCAACAAGAGGAAGGCCTCAGATATTGATGAAATTGACCCTGATCTCATTGGGATAGTACCTAAAGCTGGCCTGCCCTTAGATGTAAAAGTAAACATGAAGGATGCAGAGGTATTCATTGACATAAGGTGTCCATACAGGGAATATATACTGCTTGAATTCATGGATGAAATCAATAAATTTCATGTGGATGTGCTCTCAGTTCAATCTTCTACTCTCGATGGCATTCTGACGTTGGCCATAACATCTAAGGTTTGTGTTAGATGGCAATCTGAGGATGTTACTCTTATCTATTTGTGTTTATCTTCATGTCACTTTTAGGGAAGCATATGGAAATAATTCTGAGCAGACCAACTTTTAGGGACGGTTGCTAGGCTTTCTGATAGAACTCATTTGTCCATGGAAGTTATTTCTAAATGCTCTTAACTTTTGGTCCCCAGAAGGCTCATCTCTCATGGCACTTCCTTTTTCAGTTTCGGGGAACAGCAGTTGCACCTGCAGGGATGATCAGGCAAGCACTTTGGAAGATTGCTGATAAGTGATTAGATTGACAAGCTTGGTTCAGCTAATGACCCTTCAGCGCTTGTAGAATATCTTAAACTAGAGGGGAGTTGGGGTTCCAGGTTGTTCAATTGTGTGAAGTTACTAACATCCTTTATCAAATTTCAACCTCGGCTCTAGCTAGTTATCTGAACTAGTGACTCTCTAGTAGCTAGGAACCGAGTTTCTCTGTAATTTATGTACCATCAACCCCTGTTTAATTTCTTTAAGCGAATCAATTTTCTTTGTGTCGCTTTACTCTTTTGAGTTGTGCAGTTGCTTGTTTTTCTCAAGGTCATAACCTGGTGATTCTGATTACATACTAAAAGTTTCAGCCTGTTTATCATAATTAGTCGGCAGTGGTTGGATTTCCTGAACCTGAATTTCTGATGGAACAGCTGATCTGGGAGGGACATTTATAATAAGAAAAGAAAGTTCATAGATTCTTGTGGACTTTGCTACTATTAATGCACACAAGAACTCTTAGAATATATTTTATATATTATTTGTTTAGGTTTGACATTTTTAAATTGGACATATAAGATAATTAGAATATGAGACTGCATCTACGGATGAAAGGAATCTATTTAAAAATACACATCCTATTTACGGTGGATTCTAAATCTTTGAAGATTATTCATATAAGTGTATATTTCTTAATTATGGAAGGAGAATAATACTCGTTAATTTGAAAAACAACCTAGAAGGTAGTTTGCGGCAAAAGATTTGGTGGGTGTATCTTTTAAGTTGCATTGGTCACGTCTAAAATGATAAGGCTTTCCACTTGCTACAAGTTCCTTTTTGGTGTAGCCAAGTTTTAGGTCAATAGGTAATTGATTGAAGAGTTCTTTTGATGGTGTACTGTTGATGTGATTTTTAAGCGTAGATGAGGATTTCCAAAGCAAAGTTTTATGTCAATTGATTATTGATTTTAGTGAGTTTGGTGTGTAACGTGTGTGAAGGGTGAGAAGTGTGCGCATGCTCTGGCTTTTTTTGGTGTGAACGACGTTGGTGAAGGTCTTCAATTGGCTGCTGCTTTGTTTTGGTTTTCATCCTCTGTTTGGGTTAATTTGGTGGGGCTTTTGGAGCAACATTGTCACACTATTATTATCTCCAACAAGCAGTCCAAGGGTTATGCGTAGTTGCTGTGTTTGCTGGGTTATTGAAGTTAATTGATGATTGCAGCACAAAGAAAGCTTTGTCACAGATGCGTACATATATTGTTGGTGTAGCTACTTGACTATTTTGGTGAAGAATTTCAGATTTGAAATTGTTGCGTTATTGTTTTATTTGTCTTTGCTTTTGAGTAGAAATAGTTAGGAAAATCCTCTAACAAGGTTAACACGAGTCGGTCGTGTTATTGGGCGTGAAGATCTTTCACGGGTAGTTAGGTTGTGGGTCGGTTACATAGATTGGGTCTTACGGGGTAGATAAATCTTGTGTAATTTTTGTGAACTACAGTGAAAGAATTTAATCTGGGTGAGGGCTCCGCAGACGTAGGCAAAGTGTGCCGAACTGCGTTACCAAACGTCGGTGTCTTCTTTATTTTGCAGTTGTGATTTTTATTTACTTGCGTGAAGAAAAATTTGGAGATAGTCTGCAAATTGATTAACGATTTAATTATTTCAATTGGTATCAGAGCAGGACACCAGTTCAGAACTTGGTAGCAAGTTTGTGTAGATCCGAGATTCGCAGATATGGCTACACGAGAGGATGCATCAATTACCAGACCTCCACTATTGGATGGATCGAATTATCCATCATGGAAATCCCGGATGAAATTCTTCATTCAAGCTCAGGGGACAAGAGC
>JAOTAX010000009.1:25578124-25588974 GCA_025629825.1 Erythroxylum guanchezii | reverse complement strand
AGAACTGGGTCAAACAGGGCAGGGAAAAAACCTGAAATAGCAGTCACAAACCTACTTCGTGCGTCCCTAAGAACCGCAACAAAGTCTTCCGTCTGAACATCCTCTGGAGAAACAACGAACTCGCTATCTTCTTTCTCCCAAATAGAGAGCCTTTGTAACCCTGAATCCATGAAGCTAAAACGAAAATCTAAGAGAGACCAACGTAGAGATAATACCTAGATCTCACCTTGCACATGAACGGCAAGACCAACACTTGCACTCGTAGAGAGAGAGAGAGAGGCAAGACCTGATGTAACCCTAATATTAACCATAATTATTATGACAAAATAGTAGTTATTATTAAATAATTATTTTAAATGATATTTTTATTAATATTAATAATCACTCTTTCCCATCATTTTAATTTTTTCCCATAAGATTTTATAGAAGAACATGGGCAAAAAATTAATTATTAACTCATAAAACTTTGGTGTTAAATATTGCATATTCTTGTTTAACTTATTGTCATATCATACTAACCGGAAAAGTTAATAAAGAAGATGGCAAACCTAAATTTTGTCAATATGCCTATAAGTCAAATTAAGTTTGATCAAGTTTAATTAATACACAATCTAAATATTTTAAATTAATTATATATCTAATTCAATGTATAAAATAAATTTTATTTTTAATTCAAACTTGAATTATTATGAAAGTTTTAAACTATATATTTTTAATTTTTAGCAATTGTATAAAAATTAATTATCTATTAATAAAATAATAAATTATTTTGAAATAAAACATATTCTCTTAATCATATGTAAAATGATAATTATCATTCATAAAAGATTAAATTAGATAAGTATTATACAAATTTATAATTTAATAAGATTTAATTATATGAATTGGGTCTAATTTATTTTTATTTTTTGTGTAGTCTAAATTCTACCCTTAATTTTTTGAAGCTTAACTTTTAGTCTCCATCTCTTTTTTTTTTTTAAATTTTGGACAGATTCTTACTGCCTAAACCACTTAATTTTCAAATAAGTGCTAGGTTAATATGTACAAAGAGGATTAATTATAAAAAGTCTCAAAATTTACTCAATTTTATAATTAAACTTTAAAAAGTAGAATTGAAATGCTCTAATTTTCAATTTATAGCAAAAATAACCTGAAGTTGAGTTTTTTTTATATGATTGCTATATGGCTATCACATAGATAGTTCTGTCGGGAATGAAATTTATCATTTAATAAATTAAAAATATGTGAATAATTTATAAAAATTTTAAATTAAATTAGCACTTAATATTGACATTTTGTAATTTATTAAATAATAAATTTCATATGTGATATAACTTTTCTATCTGTCAATGAAAATGGGTAAATTTCACGTGACTTGTCATATTATCTAATTTAACGGAAAATTTATTGCTTGAATTATTTTTTTGTTACAAATTAAAAATTTGAGTATTTTAACACTATTTTTAGGTTTAAATCATTATTGTAAAATTGAATAAAGTTTGAGGTTTCTTTTACAATTAATCAAATTCTATTCTATAAATTACCATATTAAATGTGTACCAAAAAGAGTCTTAGTGAAAAGAACGTGAGAATCCTAATTTAATGGGACGCACGTCTCTCTGTCTAAACAAATCAAACTTTGTCTGGTCTATTTTCATTTATAATGACAAGTCTGTCTTTGTTTTCCCACCGTGGTCCTGCTCCAAGCAACTTGAAATTGACAAGGAGTCCTGGAAATAGTTACTTCACTGTAAATTCAATGTTAGGAGACGACTTCTTAACAGGAAAATGTTTGTTGGCACACTCCATTGGTGGATACCATTGGTCGCAGATTTTCCGAGAAATTTGTAAAGTTATGAGAATCGTTGGATTTTTTGGATGAGGACATACTGATGATATATACCAGATATCATAACAGAGTGATGTTTAAATCTGCAAAAACGCTTCTTCTGAGGAAACTTCTGATCAAAAGTTGTAATTTTGGAGTGTTCTTCTGGTTATTCTCCACTTTGTTCTGTGCCAAGTTCATTGCTTCTGCTACTGGTATGATATATGGCTTCTTTTTTTAATAGATCAGACAGTCATATCAGACCAACCATGTGTCTACGAAGCATCAAAGTTCATAATCTGATATAAAAACTTCACGTTAAAGGGTTCTAGTTCCCGCACTTGAAGATGATTGATTGCCCTTATAATAAGTTGAAATGATCCGTTGACCTTCTTTATTACTATATTTATTCTGTTACTCACGTATTTGAGCACCCACTTATATAATATGTAGCCCACAAGGCCGTGATTATCATGTCCAACTAAGATTCACTCTGCATGTTCTGTATCATACTTACTCAACAAAAATACCAAAAAATATTGCATCTATCTTCTTTTTGCAGAATAAGGCTAGCCTTTTTGTATTCATAGTGAAGCTCTTAGGAGATTTGCATCTGGGTCTATCATTCTTGATTTGATACTAAAGCCCACCTATCAAAAGAACTGATATTGCTCTTTTGGGTTTTAGAACAGCTGTGAATCTCTTTTAGTCAAGGAAAGTCTTCATCTTTGATCTGGAAAAGGTAAGAGAGGAAGTGTTTCAAACGGTGTATTCAGCATCTTAGCAGTTACCAGTAGAATTCAAATCTGTTTATTAAAGGTTAGTTAAAGAAATGCATGACCGTTGCTTTTCTAATCTTTTTTACTATGAATGTACCCTTCAAAAATTTCAAATTTATATTTGTTGTGTTCCTAAAGAACTTTTGAAGGTTTGCTTTAATTATAGAGCTTGCAGAGAATTTCAGAGAATTATTTGTTTTTGCCTGTAATAATAACGACTTGTGAGCAACGCCGATTGCTTTTTGTTCCAAGAAAGATGAACAGTTCTCTTCCTTTCTTTTTCTGTTGTTTTTCCTTTACTCTTTCTCCTGTAAATTCTGCCATTTGAACCAGTTCCCGGGTCTAAATCAGATTCGTGTATTCCTAAATCTTCACGGTTTCTCTTTGGTATTTTAAGGACTGTAAAGTTCTAAAGCCCTGAACCAACTTACCAGACTTTCATGGTTTTATTGCAGAGTTGAGCTAGTAGGACAGAAGTATTAAGCCTGAAATGGATAATTCTTCGAGTTTTGATGGAAATTCTGATATGGGTTATCAACCTTCGCCTTCTTCTCTGGATCAAAATGATCAATCAACGACAGAAACTCCTGGTTACTCTACAATGAGCGGTGATTCTTTCAGGTTTCGTTGGACTTTTTCAGAGACTTCAGCCATCTCTGACGACCCCAGCAGCTATTCAAGCGAACCTTCTCCTACTCATTGGCCAATGACTAACTCTGCACAAAACCAGGCTGTTTTTGCACGAGTAGGAATGAAAGAATTTGATGACAAGCTTGAGGATCAACAGTTCATGGATTCAGGTAGAATTAAAACTTCATCATCATGCTCTGTTTTTGTTCTGATGAAACTTTCTGAGATGAAAATATTAATTTTGCTCGATTATTGATACCAACTTGACAGATCTTGTGATGATGAAAGAAAGGTTCCCTAAGCTTTTGCTTGGTGAAGACATGTCAGGAAGTGGGAAAGGTGTCTGCACAGCTGTTACAATCTCGAATGCCATTACCAATCTCTATGGTACAAATATAAAACTCATTGTGTCTTTTCTTCCCCTCTATTTTGGTTCTTGACCATTTTCATTCTCTCTGTTACTTTCTGCAGCGACCGTTTTTGGGCAAAGTTTGAGGTTAGAGCCACTGAAGCCTGAGAAGTTGGCAATGTGGAAGAGAGAAATGAATTGCCTTTTGTCTGTTTGTGATTACATTGTAGAATTTATTCCCAAGTCACAGAACTTACAAGATGGAACACCTCTTGAGGTAAAGGTTTATGATCTATATGCAAAAATTCAATATTTGGAGCAAACTAACCTGATTCGCTGATCTATTAGGTAACGGAAAGCAGATCAAGATCTGATATTTACGTTAACCTCCCTGCATTAAGAAAGCTTGATGCAATGCTCATTGTAAGAGAAACCATCTTTTTGTAGAAACAGAGCAAATCTGTTTCATATCAAAATTTAGCTCTCACCATGTGATAAATTGCATTTGCAGGAAACACTGGATAGTTTCCATGATAAAGAGTTTTGGTATGCAGAACAGGGGAGCATGTCAAATTCAAGTCGTTCAGGTTCATTCCGCAGGGTAGTAATTCAGAGGAAAGACGAAAAATGGTGGGTACCAGTTCCTTGTGTCCCTCAAAGAGGCCTCTCTGAAAAGTCAAAAAGGCACTTGAGACACAAACGTGATAGTGCTAATCAAATTCACAAGGCAGCAATGGCCATAAATGGCAGTATTCTTTCTGAAATGGAAATACCAGACACATACATGGCATCTCTTCCAAAGGTTAGTGTCTGTTATACCTCCTAATACCAATTGTTTTGAACTCGTTGCTCAGCTCCGAGTCACTAATTCACCAAATGACTTATTCAAATCACATAATTTATGACAAATTACAAAAGAATTACAAAGGTCGTGTTATTTTGTATCATTACAGAGTGGAAAAGCAAGCATTGGGGATACAATTTATCGCTACTTGTGTACAACAGACAAATTCTCTCCGGAACGTCTTCTGAATTGTCTGAATATAGCGTCGGAACTTGAAGCCCTTGAGTTTGCAGACAGAGTTGAAGCTTCAATGTACACGTGGAGACGAAAAGCTTGCATGAGCCATTCCAAATCCTCATGGGACTTGATGAAGGATCTCATGTCAGACATTGATCGAACGGACAAGAACCATGTTTTAGCAGAAAGAGCAGAAAGCTTGCTTTTTTGCTTGAAACAGAGGTACCCTGGACTTTCACAAACATCTTTGGACATATGTAAGATTCAGTACAACAAGGTCAGTCAAATCCAATCCAAGTCCCGTCAATTTTCATTTTCGTTCAAGTCCCAAAATGGAACTAAAATTGCAAAATCAAATCCTTATATGCAGGATGTGGGGCAAGCAATCCTAGAAAGCTATTCAAGAGTATTAGAAGGCTTGGCCTTCAACATTGTTGCTTGGATAGATGATGCTCTCTTTGTAGACAAGTCAGCGAGGACTCAACAACGATGAAACAAAAGATCATATAATGCTAAATTCAACATTAGCTTACATCTTCTTGGAACTAATTACATCATTTGGGAACTTTTCCAAAGAAGTGTATATTTATCATCCTCCTAAAACCCTTTTCTTTTTCTCTCTCGAGGCCTTTTGTTACTCATTCAAACTCCAGTTCCAAGTGCCTTGGGAATATATGTAACAATTATCAAAAATCAAAATCTTTACTATCAAAACAGCACAACTTAAAGGGGCAAAAACTATGGTCTAAAGTGAAAAGAATTGATCATTTGAGTATCAATCCTCTAGCACTGAGTTCTAAGAGTAATAATACACAAGACACTCAGCTCAGAAATGTAATAGTTCTAAAGAGAAATACCAACAGCAAATACAAATGACTTTGAAGAATCTTACCGGATAGAGATATCACTTATATTTAAGCATGACTATATTGGCCATTCTGACTCTGCCTGCAGAAACAAAAATAATATATCCGTGTAGAGATGAAATAAAAACTGTTCCTACAATTAAATGAAATTTACAAATAAAGTGTAAGCTGATATCTGAGGCAATATATAAAACTATTGAAACTCAAATAATGATACAATTACAGGAACCACTTTGATATATACAAATCAGCAGTATCTTATCTGCATGTTCAGGAAGTAGGGATGTGGATAGAGATACCACTTATATTCAAGTATGACTACATTGGCCATTCTGACTCTGCCTGCAGAAACAAAATAATATATCTTCGTGTAGAGATGAAATAAAAACTGTTCCTACAACTAAATGAAATTTACAAATAAAGTGTAAGTTGATATCTGAGGCAATATATAAATCTATTAAAACTCAAATAATGATAGAATTACAGGAACCATTTTGATATATACAAATCAGCAGTATCTTATCTGCATGTCCAGGAAGTAGGGATGTGGATAGAGATACCACTTATATTCAAGCATGACTACATTGGCCATGCAGAAACAAAAATAATATATCTTCGTGTAGAGATGAAATAAAAACTTTTCCTACAACTAAATAAAATTTACAAATAAAGTGTAAGATGATATTTGAGGTAATATATAAATCTATTGAAACTCAAATAATGATAGAATTACAGGAACCATTTTGATATATACAAATCAGCAGTATCTTATTTGCATGTCCAGGAAGTAGAAATGTGGATAGAGATACCACTTATATTCAAGCATGACTACATTAGCCATTCTGACTCTGCTTGCAGAAACAAAAGTAATAAATCTCCGTGTAGAGATGAAATAAAAGCTATTCCTACAACTAAATGAAATTTATAAATAAAGTGTAAGCTGATATCTGAGGCAATATATAAATCTATTGAAACTCAAATAATGATAGAATTACAGGAATCATTTTGATATATACAAATCAGCTGTATCTCATCTGCATGCCAGGAAGTAAGGATGTGGAAAACAGGTGATAAAGCTTTAAATATTAGAGGACCTAAGACAACTGTTAACAGGAACAAAGTTGCAGCAAGTAACTTGCCTAACCAAGTTTTAAAACATTTCTTGGATATAAGAATACGTGCTCCAAATCCACATAGTAAAAAAGCATTTTATTTCATAACTTTCTTAATTAAATTTTCCTGAGGTAAGCATATAAAACAAAGTGTAAATAAAACATAAATTGAGCACTAGATGAGGCACTTAAGAAAAGAATAGACCCCCAGCAGATGCAGATATGCATATGAGAAAATACAACAATTGATTGATGTGCATGAAACAGCTACAGATCATTCTCAGTATATTTCAATTGGTAACTAAACCAATCATCATCTATATTCACAAGAAGTCTCCACACTGCACCTTAAGCGAACAGTCCAGAAGGGAGGTATCAAAAGGTTAGTAGTTGCATAGGACTGTGTTTTGTTGGGTAAGTGTGTCTAAGATTCTCTTCATCTCTCAAACTTCAAAAGGACCGACACATAGTAAAGAATACCCATACCAAAAGCTCCCTTTGCCATTAAACGAAAACAAGTCCTTGGAATCCCCATGACAATGATTTGTAAAAAACAATAAATTACCTGTTGACGGGACCAAATCGAGAATGAAGTCAAACTAAAGATCAGCTGTCATCATCCACAGTACCAATGTAGGTGAGGTCTGTCCGTCTCAACCTTACAGCCCCTTTAAGCCAGCCGTCAGCTTGAAGATTGGCATGATTACCACTTCCGATCACAGTTAAGTTGCTTGAAGATGGCCCAGATCCTGAACCATCCTCCAAAAGTGTCCACGGATCAATTTCCATATCATTGTATTGCTGCACTGGTAAAGGCTTGGACTGTTGATGGTTGAGTTGGAGATGGGAAGAACTTTGGCAAGATGTGAGCTTCAGGTTAGCTCCAAGTACCAAGCTTCAATTTCTGGAAAACAAAACCTGAAGGGTGAGCAGATTCGTTAGAGCTTAAGAGCTTCAGCTAGAGAAGCTAGCTTCAATGACTCCTTCCAAGTACTTAGAACTGATGCAAGAAGATAGATCAAAATCTCCAACAAAAATTCGTACACTTCACCAAATTGATTTGGACTTCAAGAGCTCCAACAAATCTGAACTTCAAAGCCTCGAGTCTTCACTTCCTCAGCAGCTGCAACTTCTGTACTAAAAGGGGTTTATCTTCAAAGAATGAACATTTGGCTGATGAACATCACTTGCATTATATGAGCTTGATGCATGTTATGTAATAGTCATTCAATAGCAACAATGTGTCTAACTCTCCAATATTTGAAAAAACAGAATCAGTATGTGTAAACCAGAAGCAATAAGATTTCAAGAAAAATGGAAATTTTGCACTTTCAAATTTGCTTTGTTTCCATTCTTAGAGACGATCCTTCATGCCACTCAACATACACACATATGTATTAATATCAAATCAACAGTAAAAGCAAGGAAAAATTGTAAAAAGTGATGAAGAGAAGAAAATGAGATTTTTCACAAAATGTCACTACTACTGTTCCATTGCGAAATTGATAGTTTTGAGCTTTTCAAGTTTCCTCTTCACACATTTCTTGCTTGAATACATCCAATGGCTCAAAATGAAAGGAAAACCCTGCTAATATGTAAGATCTTGACAAGTTGCATGAACTCATTAGTTCAGCTGAAACTAAAGAGAAAATGTTGGTTGATACACCAACAAAAAGCTGACAAGGAGATTTGCTTCTGCAAAAAGCTGCAGAAACTAGAAACAAACAAAAATGCTTGAAAACAATGGAATCAAAGGCTAATGTTCAACTTTCATTTTCTCATTGCCTATGCTTGCTTTGACTTCAAAAAAACTACTTTAGCTTTGTTGATTTGGGAACTTCAATTACTTCAGGTTTTGGGAATTTGCTTCAGTCATCAAAACTCTGTTTCGGATTTTCAACTATTGCATCTCCATTCACTGCACATTCTCAAATTCTTCATTCTTTAATTCTCGATCGCATGCAACTTCAACCTTCTTGCTTCTCTGGCTTTGCTCATCACTTTCAATCATTCGGACTCTTGTTTTTGAATCCAAACATCTCTGAATTGCTCTCAAAACCATCATCTCTAGCTTCCTCTTCAATGCTGGAATTCTGCTCTTCATTTTGGTTTTCCTCTTCACTCTCACTGAACTTGCTATCTCCTCCACGATCTTCAGCATAGCTGGCTGCATGAAACAACACAAATCAACAACTCCTCCTTTGTTTTGTGTAGCCAGCACCCCTACCATCTTCCTCAAAGACTCAAATCTCCATTTTGGTAGTGCTTTAGTGAATAAATCTGCAAGCTGAAAGTTGGATATGCAAAATGCCATTTTAATTTCCCTTTCTTCAATCAATTCTCTAACATAATGGTACTTCACCTTCAAGTGCTTGGTCCTTACATGATCAGATGGATTTTCGGCCATAGAAATGGCAGCACTTGAATCACAATAAATAATTACACAATTCTCCTTCAACTCATCTAAATCCTTCAAGATTTTCTTCAACCATTGAGCTTGTTTTGCAGCCATATTCACAACCACATATTCAGCTTTAGTTGATGATTGTGCTACATTCCTTTGCTTCTTTGAACACCAAGAAAAAACTCCTGAACCCAAGCTACAACAATAACCACTCCTACTTTTGCATGCATTACTTCCAGCATAACTAGCACCACTAAACACATACAATTCAACATTTTCCCTTTTTCCAAACCAAATTCCATGATCAATGGTGTGCTTAACATACCTTAGTATCCTTTTAGCATACAAAGCATGTTGTCTCGATGGGTTTTGATTGAAACCAGCCATTATATTCACAGAGCATGCAATGTCGGGTCTTGAAGCACATAAATACATTAAAGAGCCAACCATGCTTCTATAATAACACACATCAAATTGCTCACCTAACTTTGTGGTCTCCAACTTCAGCTGATGCTCCATGGGGGTTGACATGCCACTGCTATCTTTCAAGTTGAATTTTTCGATTAACTCTTCTGCATATTTCCTTCGATGAATGAAAATCCCCTCTTTCCTTTGATCAATCTCCAATCCTAGGAAATAACTCATCTTTCCTAGGTCTGTCATTTCAAATTCAGACCTCATTAACTCCTTGAAATCCTCCACAAGCTCCTCTTTAGTTCCAATTATGAGCAAATCATCTACATAAAGAGAGCAGATTAGTTTTCCATCCTTGTCTTCCTTCACATACAATGTAGCCTCACTTTTGGTTCTTATGAAACCATTTTGCAACAAGTAGCTATTGATTATTGAATACTAAGCTCTTGGAGCTTGTTTCAAGCCATAAAGAGCCTTCACTAGCTTGTAAACTTTCTGCTCTTCTCCTTCTTTCACATAGCCTTCGGGTTGCTTCAAATATACATCTTCATCCAACATTCCATTGAGAAAAGCACTCTTCACATCCATTTAATGCACTTTCCATCCATTATTTGCTCCTAATGCCAACAACAATCTCACAGTGTCAAGCCTAGCTACTGGAGCATATGTCTCGGTGTAATCCACTCCATATTCTTGTTTGTAACCTCTCACAACCAATCTAGCTTTGAGCTTGTTGATTGATCCATCCGGGTTGAGCTTGGTTTTGTAAATCCACTACTTTAGTTTCAAGTGAAGGTAGATCTACCAGCAGCCCATTTTCCTCTATTGCTTTGATTTCTTCATCCATTGGTCCTTGCCAAATTCCTTGCTTGATTGCTTGATTGAAGGTCTTCGGTTCAGCAGACATTGCACATTCAAGCATCATATGTGCATCATTTGGTTCTTCATCTGCTACATTATACCTGAAATCAAAAATGGGATTAGTTTCATTATAAATCGAGGCTAGATCTCTTGTTTTGTGGGCACTATTTGAGCTTGTATCCTCCTCTTGAACTTCTGAACTTGGATCATCACTTCCTGAACTAGGAGATGGCTCTTCTTGGTTCCCTTCCTCTTCAGAATTGTTAAAATCACCAGCAGCTATCACTCCTTCATTTCTTTGATTCCTTTACTCTTCAAAATTGTCATAATTTCCAGCTGTTATCCCTTCATCATGCGGTTCTTCTCTTGCAACTTCTTGAACAATTGGCTCATTTAATAGTATTTCAACTCTAACTCCTCCTGACTTCTTCACCGAATGCTCATCCTACTTCCAACCTTCATTTTCATCAAATTTATATCTCTAGACACAAACATCTTCTTGGTTTCTAGATTGTATATCCTATACCCTTTGGATTCCAAGCTATATCCCATCATTACCCCTTTCATTGCTTTCTCATCCAATTTT
>JAOTAX010000009.1:25566049-25578024 GCA_025629825.1 Erythroxylum guanchezii | reverse complement strand
TTGCTCTCAAAACCATCATCTCTAGCTTCCTCTTCAATGCTGGAATTCTGCTCTTCATTTTGGTTTTCCTCTTCACTTTCATTGAACTTACTATCTCCTCCACGATCTTCAGCGTAGTTGGCTGTATGAAACAACACAAATCAACATGGACTTCCACGCTACACTAATTGCAGTTTTCGACGTGGAAGGGACAACATTTTTGTGAGTGTTTCCAGCATAAAACCCAAAAACTGAAATGCTTGGTTGAATTGAAGAAACAGCACTAGTCGAGATAGATGTTGGCGAGCAAGACATAGAGCGCCGAACAGAAGGACGAAGAATTGGCATGGCAGCTTAGATACGCCATTTAATTGTGCTAGGCAACTACATATGTTCCAACTTCCAGGTCATTCTGCATTTGAAAGCATTTCCACGAGATGGGTACAATCATTAAATTGATATCAAAATCAGAATGTTTTAAGGACACAAACCTGTAAACTCTCCACTACTGCACGATTGCACCCAGCAGATTCCTTAAAAGTTTCATTCACAGACTTGGTCAAGACAGTAAGGAAGTTATCCTGTGTAGAACCCAAGAAGAAAAAAGCAAATGAGTAACTATGAATATTATAGTCTTTTGGCAATTACCCATCAGTGCACATGATTGGAAGTAATCTTATCACTAATTGCAATCGCACTCGCAAAACTGAAGGGGATGGAGAAGTGTTATCTGTAGCTATTGTTCGTCTGGTCCGACTGCCACCTCTTATGCCTTTGTGATTGTTAACTTTATTTAAATGACCTTCCATCCCAGAAGCTGTTGTTCTTGTCTGTTTACTTGCATCACGTGTAACAACATTTATTTGTTGCTTAATGTTATTCAGTTGCTTGATAAACTCATCGGCAAAAGCATTGCGAGAATCAACTGATCCCTGATCTATGCAGGGAACAACTAAGTCAATAAGTGCTCTCTCAGTCAGATGTTGCTGAATGGCATTGAAGCCTTCAGTCTCAAATTGAACTAAAACTTTTCCAATTCTTTTTATGTCCATTCCTTCTTCAACAAACTCATCTTCCTCAAAAGCTAGCATTTCAAATATCTTCTTCTCACCCCTCTTATTTGTAGGATTAAAACCAGAATTGGGCCAACCCCATGGCTTCCAAAACTGAGATTTGGTTGAAACACTGTTGAAGTATTGGATTAACGCTGCATATGTTAGTCTATTTTGTTAAAAAAAAGTTATCTATTTGTCATTTATGTATGTCAGTGATGTATGTCAGTTCACTGCAGTTATATTTTATTGTTGTTGGATATATGTATGATGTTAGAGATTTTATAAATAGAAAAAAAAAAAGAAAAAAGATTATACCCTTTATGCAGTGTTGACAAAATAAACAACAGTGTGTTACAAAAATAAACAGCAGTGGTATCAGAGCATTATAGATCTTAAAGGGATCTATGAAGGTATTATTAGAGGCTTGTCTACACTCAATAAAAAAGAAAAATGTAGGCAAGTGGTAGTAATTTTTCACCAATCACACTACCTGTGTTTGATGGTGAGAATTATCAAGCGTGGGCTGTAAAAATGACAGCCTACATGGAAGGTTGTGATATGTGGGAAGTAGTATAGTCAGATTATGCAATGGATCCTCTTCCTGAAAATCCAACCTTAAATCAATTAAAGTTTCAAAAAAAGAAGATCACGAGAAAGACGAAGGCAAAGTCATGTCTTTATGCAGCGGTCTCTCCTACAATTTTCACCAGAATCATGAGCTTTGGTTCTGCCTTTGAAATCTGGAATTTCTTAAAGGAAGAATATGAAGGAGATGAGAGAGTCTGAGGCACGAAAGTGTTAAATTTGATGAGGGATTTTGAAAGGCAGCGGACGAGAGACAATGAGTCTGTGAAGGAGTATTCAGATAGACTCATTGATTTGGCAAACAAGATTCGAATTCTTGGGTCAGAGATGAAGGATGAGAGACGAGTACAAAAGTTGCTAGTTTCACTATCAGAAAAATTTGAAACCATTATTGCGTCTCTTGAGAATGCAAAGGATCTTTCAGAGATTAAGTTGGCAGAATTGTTGAGTGCGCTGCAGGCACAAGAGCAAAGAAGGCTGATAAGAAGAGATGAGCCTACTGAATGTGCTCTTTAAGCCAAATCAAAAGTGTACGCATAAGGACAAAAGAAGAAGCAATTTTTTAAGGCAAACAACAAAAATCAAAGGGTGAATCATCAGGAGGAAAAGAAGGAAATTATGATGCATCCACTCGTAACAGGAGAGGAAAACAAGGTTCTTGGGAACCATGTCAAAATTGTGGTAGGAATAATCATCCTCACTACAAGTGTTGGAGGAAACCTGATATGAAGTGTAGGTTTTGTCACAAAATGGGACATGCAGAGATCATCTGCAAAGAGAAGAAGTCACAATAACAACAAACAAATTCACCACAAGCAACACAAACTGAGGTAGAGCAATTATTTGCTATTTCCTGCTTTAACTTAGAAGTTGATAGTGGTAGTTGGCTAGTCGATAGTGGCTACACACATCATATGACTAGTGATTTGAGTTTGTTTTGTGACTTGGATGAAAGTTTCTTATCTATAGTGAAAATTGGAAATGGAGAATATATTATTATGAAAGGGGGAGGTAATGTGATCATTTAAGGGTCCTAATGTATCTAAGTTGATTTCAGATGTGTTGTGTATCTAAGTTGATTTCAGATGTGTTGTAAGTGCCTGATGTAGACCAAAATTTACTTAGTGTTAGTCAGTTAGTGCAAAGAGGATATAAGGTGATTTTTGAAAATGAAGAATGTTTGATTGTTGATTCTACTGGTGAAGCGCTATTTAATATACCTATGAATTCTAAGTGTTTCACATTTGATCCAAAAGAAGGAAGTGAGAGGACTTTAAAAGTGCAGTATGATGACTTTGGAGTTTGGCACAGGAGGTTGGGGCACTGTCACAATAGAGGGCTTGAGTACATACAAAAATTTGAGTTAATTTCTGGACTGCCATTAATGCAGCAGCAAAACTCAAATTGCAGAACTTGTTTTTTGGGTAAGCAAACTAGACTCCCATGTACAAGTTCTTCATGGAGAGCATCTGAACAACTTCAACTTGTGTACACTGTGTTTCTATGTCAGAACATTCATTGAATGGGAGCAGATATTTTATTTTATTTATTGACGATTACAGTAGGATGTGTTGGGAGTATTTTTTGAAAGCAAAATCTGAAGTTGCAGGAGTGTTTTCAAATTTCAAAAGGATGGTTAAGACTGAATGTGAAAAAAAATTGAGAGTAATAAGATCAGATAATGGAACACAATATACTTCTGGAAGTTTCAAATCTATATGTGAAGAATCAGGTGTCCAACTTCAATTCACTGTTCCATATTCTCCTCAACAGAATGGAGTGAGTGAAAGGAAGAACAAAAGTGTAATGGAGATGGATAAATGTCTGTTGCAAGAAAAAAATATGCCAAAACAGTTTTGGGTAGAGGCAGTGAATACAACAGTGCTCTTATCAAACTGATTATCTACCAAAGCAGTGGATAAGAAAACTCTATATGAAGCATGGTGTGGTTTTAAACCATCAGTGAAGGGCTTGAGAGTTTTTGGTTGTGTGTGTTATACATATGTACCACAAGTGAAGCTAGATAAGTTGGATCAAAAGGTTGAACTTGGTGTGTTTATTGGTTATAGTATACACTTTAAGGGATACAGGGTGTATCAACCACATTTTACTAAAGTGATAATTAGTAGGGATGTGAAATTTTTGGAAGATGAATCATGGAATTGGACATCTGATGACAAAGGTGAATAGGTGAAGAATGTACCAGTTCAAACACAGGAAAAGGAAAAAGAGCTTATTGATATTACTGATGATATCCCAGTGAGAGGTACGTGATCACTTACTGACATATATCAAAAATGTCATGTTGCTGTGTTTGAGCCTACAAATTATCTAGAAGCAAAAAGCGATGAGCAGTGGCAAAAGGTTAAATTATTGGTGTGAAGTTGAGGAGCTAAATATGATCAAGAAAAATGGCACTTGGGAGTTAGTTGATAAGTCGGATGACAGAAAGATTATTGGTGTGAAGTGGATATTCAAAGTTAAATTAAGTGCAGATGGATCGATCAACAAGTATAAAGCTCAATTGGTGGTGAAGGGTTATGCTTAGGAGTGGGGAGTAGATTATTTTGATACTTTTGCACTTGTAGTAAAGTTGGACACCATTCGATTACTGCTTGCAATCGCAGCTGAGCAAGGCTGGATTGTTTTTCAATTAGACATGAAATCTACATTCTTGAATGGGGTGCTTGAAGAGGAAATATACATAGAGCATCCTGAAGGATTTAGTGTTGCAGGGAATGAAGATAAAGTTTATCGACTAAAAAAAGCGTTGTATGACTTGAAGCAAGCTCCCAGGGCATGGTACAGCAAAATAGATAGTTATTTACAAGATTTGGGTTATGAGAGAAGTTTAAGTGAGTATACTTTGTATACCAAGAAAGTTGCAAGAAGTATTGTGGTTATTTCTCTGTATGTGGATGATATTTTGGTGACAGGAAATGACTATAAGCAAATCAATCAATTAAAGCATGATCTAATGTAGATATTTAAGATGACACATTTGGGTGTGATGGCTTATTTTCTTGGAATGGAGATCAAGCAAAGTCCAGATGAGATTTTCATATGTCAAAAGAAATATTTAAAGGAGATTCTAAGGAGGTTTTGAATGGAAGAATGCAAGAGTGTGGGAACTCCTATGAATCAAAAAGAGAAGTTGCAAAAAGAAGATGGAGCAGAACCTGTAAGTAATGCAACTTATAAAAGTTTGATGGGTTGTTTGATGTATTTGACAGCCACTAGACCAGATATTCAATATATTGTCAGTGTGTTGTCAAGCTTTTTGCATTGTGCAAGTGAATTACATATGAAAGTTGCTAAAAGAGTACTCAGGTATTTGAAGGGAACTTCTTCTTATGGGATTAAATTCACCAAAAGTGAGAGGTTCAAGTTGTATGGTTATTCTAACAGTGACTGGGCTGGTTCTGTAGAAGATATGAAGAGCACAACCGATTATTGTTTTGCTATGGGATCAACATGTTTCTCTTGATGTTCGAAAAAACAAGACAAGGTGACTCTGTCTACTGCTGAAGCAGAATTCGTTGTAGCAATTGCAGCTGCAAATCATGCAATTTACTTGAGAAAGTTGTTGACTGATCTTGGTTTTGATGTTGGAGAGACTGAATTGAATGTGGATAATCAAGCTGCTCTGGCAATATCTCAAAATCTTGTGTTTCATGGCAAGACTAAGCATTTTAAGGTAAAGTTTTATTATCTGCGAGAAGTGCAGAAATCTGGGGAGATAAAGCTAGTGTATTGCAGCACAGAGAATCAATTTGCTGATATTTTCACCAAACCATTTCAAGTTGACCGGTTTGAGTAGTTGAGGAAGCAAATTAGAGTATGTAGCAGCATTTGATCCAAGGAGGAGTGTTGAAGTATTGGATTAATGCTGCATATGCCAGTTTGTTTTGTTAAAAAAAAAGTTATCTATTTGTCAGTTATGTATGTCAGTTCACTACAGTTATGTTTTATTGTTATTGAATATACGTATAATGTTAGGGTATGTTTGGATGTGGGTAGAGGGATGGAAGGGAATAGAATGGAATGACCCAAATGACTCAGACCATTGTTTTAGGAGTCTATTTTGAAACAGGATGGAATGGCAATTGATAACTTTGGAAGTCATCCTTTGCCATCCAAAATCTAATATTTTATGACCTCCTAAATTTGGGGGTCAGGGATGGAATGACATGGCTTGCCTTTCAAACCCTAATTTAATGACAAAAATACACTTAAAAATTAATGAAATTACAACCCCAATTTAGCAAATACCTACGCGGCTACATGTTACTACGCGGCTACATTTTTTTTTCATCTAGAAAATTGCTTTTGTGTTACTTCAAGTTTTCATGCATGAGACCATCTTTAATTTGGGCTTCAAACTTATCTGTTCACAAATCTATGTAAAATTCTCTGTATGAATAAATGCCTAACGAAAAGTACAGTGCGATGAGGATTAATGAAAAAGAACAAGAAAGTTGATTGCTTATATAGGAAAATGACAAAATTATATTCTGAGCATCCTACAATTTGAAATACTTTGGGGTTACTAAAATAGTTTCATGGCAATTATGCATATTTTATTACAAGGGTAATTTTAGAAAAAAAAAATAGTACAAGTCACTCTATTCCATTTATTTTTAGTATCACTTCCAAACAATGGTCAAAGGAGTCCCTCTCTTATTTTATTTAAACTTCCAAACAATGAAGTGACCCATTCCACTTCATTTCATTCCATTCCACTTCATTCCATTCCGTTCCATTAATTGTCATTCCATTCTATTCCATCCTAAACTCCCAAACATATCCTTAAAGATTTTACCCAAAAAAAAAAAAAAAGATTGCACCCTTTGTGCAGTGTTGACAAAATAAACAAAAGTGTGTTACAAAAATAAACAACAAACACCCTTACTTTGTGCAATGTTAATCAGCCGTCGTTTGACAGTTTTACGTCCAAAAAGGACATAATTTCCAGCTAAGAGCCACTTTGCCTGCAATAACATTGAATCATCCAATGACCTCCCAAACAGATGGATCAGCTCCGAGAAAAGAGGTGCAGCATCAGTTCTGACTAATAACCTTGCAAGGATGATCTCAATGAAGTTGTTCTCATTTTCTGAAGCAACCGTTTTTTCAGGACCAGGTGAGGAGGAACGGATTGCATCAGCCAGCGATATATCGTGGGTCTCAAGTTTGTCAATAAGGGATTGTTCATTCAAAAGAAGCCTGAGCTCAACCCACTGCCAACGAAACTTTGCAGGCTGCAATGTATCCAGTAAATTTACAATTTTATCCAGAAGTTTAGTCTCCCTTTTGGAATGTTGAACTTTGGATCCACCTTGTGGAAGAACCTGATTTGCATCCTCTCGCACAAGTACGGACTGTGGAATTTTACAATCAATGATAGCACTCAAAAACAATCTTCCGCGAAGAGGGAAAAAGCCCATTGACCTAAATTTTGTATCCAAACCGTTTAACTCCAGCATCGTAGCAAATTCTGCATCCCTCAACTATAAGATTATAAACTTCTTAGAGTATCCCTCGTACAGACATCCCGAAAAGGCAAGTGCCTTATAGCATCACCAATGGCCACCGTCATTGATTGACATAATTGATTAATGTCGTCACGGCTTAAAAGATTGCCAGTAACAGTGAATGGCCTCCAAATAAGAAAGGCAAATATAGAATATGCGGGAGGAAGTACCAAGCTTTGAGGAAGCACACGCTGCATCCTTGAAAGAGAAACTATGGATGGTTCACCCAAGAGGTCAACAAGTGAGCCATCAGATACCGTTCTGCAATTACCCACCAAGCAGTCTAAACCGGTGCACATAAACATCAACTGAATTACCCACCTTGAAATTCCCTGACGAACGAGTATTACCATTAGCATTGGATTTTATACTCCTTAAAGATTGAATTACGTTAATTACCAAAAAAAAAAGATTGAATTCCGTCTAATCCTTCTTTTAATCTCAACACACAAACAATTCTCTCCAGGGAACTGGCACCATGGATAACAGCACCGACTACAAGCGCAGAAATTGCAGCAGCACTTTTAGTTCCTTTTCTCAAAACTGATTTTCCAGAATTATTCACAATCTCATCAGAGCTGTTTGCAATAGAATCATGGGATTCAGGTGACAACTGAATTGACTTCGTGAAGCCTTCACAGGAGCAAAAGCTGCAGCAAGAGCAGAAGAGGCTTCTGTTGCAAGAGCTATCTCAAAAACACGGCTTTGACGCTCTCCAAGAGCCTCCTTAAGCAGACACAGGCAATTGATATGAACACACAAAATGCGTCTAGCGAGGCCCCATGAACTAAAAGTAGAAGAAGAATTCAAATTGTTACTGCCTGCAGCAAAATCTGGTATTTTCCACATGGTTGGTCCTATGCTACTCACTATAGCAGAGATAGCATTGCACACTAGAGATGGGTCATCTTCCTGAGCATTATAGCATTGCACACTAGAGATGGGTCATCTTCCTGAGCAGCACCACCAGTCTGCTGAATACAGTCCATCAGCCCATTATTATCTGTTGAGCTATCTGATATCCATCATCAGACTTTTGTAGACCAGGACGGACCTTCTGGTGTACCAGAACCAAAAAGCTTTCTCTCTTCACCAAATAAATAGTGAAATGCATCGTCAATATGCCTTTGGACTACATCTCTCATGCTCACACCCACTCTGGACAACCAATTACCACTTATCTTTTGACGGAGAAAATTGTGAAGATCTTCAATCCCTGAGGGGACCCCAAGCTCTGTTGATCGTCCAGATTCAAGCTCAGAAAGAAGTCTTTTATCACATAACTTAAAACTCTTCTCCCACTCAAGGATACTAGGCAAATGACCATATTTTTTCAGTATATACCGGGAATAAATTAAGGATGGTGAAGCTGAAACTCTTCCAGAAGAAGCAAGCAGTGTTTCAGCAGGTTGAGTTACAGCTGACAAGACTTCAGGGACAAGATCTGTAGCAATAAGCGCAGTCTCGTACCTTAGTAAATGCACAATACGCCAAGTGAGAGGAGCAACTTTATCATTTATTTCTTTCAATTTCAATGACAGGATAAGGAAGGCAATGTGCAATATATGCAATCAGTAACAATCATGGTTTTGTAGAAATTTTGAAACTACGTCAAAATTTCTGGATAGAATGCAAATCAAATTGGATTGATTAACTAGAGCTATAGGAAGATTAGAGAATCCTACTTTGTAGAGAAAATATATTAACCAGAAAACAGAAAAAGAAGAGCATATTCGGCAGATATATTCTAGGAACATTTTATACGGTTAATTGTTACAAGACCTTCATCACTAGTAAGCCAAAACGTTTCTCCTTTTTCCAGATGGGATTAGGTAGAGAGAGTGGGACATAAAGGGATACGGAGAGTAACATGTATGTGTTTTCTACTAAGCTATACCATGGCCACCAAAAAATACAGAAGAAAACAAATCAATTGAGCTATAAAATGCCACAGAAGTTCTTGAACAAATTGCATGTAAATAGCAGACACAAAGATAGAGCACAATAAGATATGAAAAGCAATCCTCTCAACAAAAACTCATAATCGGTTCGATCTTAAGAGCTCACCTTCTAAGCGATGATAACAAGAAAGTCTCTCCAACTTCACATGCAAGCTTTTCCATATTCCTTGGCAGCAACATTACATTACTCCCACTATGAGTTCTAAGATTAATTGTAACTTTTGGCTGTAATCAAAGTAATAACTTGGATTGTGATACTAAATCACTACAAGAATCCATCATATACAATATAGCAGCTAACTCATCTTCAAGCTTGCACCTTACACTGCCTCTATCATCAACTGCAGCAAAAGGACGACTAAACTGTCCAATCTTAGCCGTATTCTTTTCAGCCTCCTCAACAAGCTCCTTAACAACTCTGATTAACAAACTGTAATGGTCCTTTTCTCCATAAGACGTAGTCTCTTTAGAGCTTTTCCAATCGAGACGATATCACCACCATGCATTCTTTTGGTCCCATCCAATGATTTATCCCCTTCCATTCCAGCTCTGTGATGAGGGCAGTTTACCTTGTTATCACAAACATGGCTAATAGAAGCTCCCTGGCTATTCTCAATCCTATAGTGGCTAACTGAGCCAGACTCTTGACTTTTACGCACAACCTTTTGCCTACCCTTAGAAACCTGTTTCGATGACTTAATTGGCGGATCAACTTTTGAAGAATCTATGGAATTCGGTCCCGTTATTACCCACCAGCTATCATCAGCATCCAATGTTGGAGAATGTCCTTGAAGGCACAAGATCCTTTCTTCCCTAAACTTATGTCTCTTTACTTTCCTACAATCTTCACACCCAGGGCCACCGTCTACTAAATCGGCAGACTTTTGAACACTCTCGTGAGATACGTAGAAGAGAAAATGTCAGGCATCTCCTGGCCTTCTGATTGTCTTGGCCGAGCTCAGGGAACAGGTCATCTGTTCCGTTACCCTGTCCTATCCTGTTTCGTTGGATGATGGATGGATGATTGTAAAATATAATAGTAACAGAATAATAGAAACAGTTAGATATAAGATTTTAGCTGCTCATCGTCATTATTTTCATCGTCATCATATTACCATCATTGTCATTATGATGATGCAGATGAGCATTTGTTCCGAGTGAAAATCATAATTCAAATTAAATTGGAAAAGCTATGAAAATGATGTTGATTCACATTTGCACCAAGTGAGGTTGGATCCAAGCTTAAGTTAGATCAAATCAATTTTAAATTTTGATTAAATTGAATTCAAAATTTGATCGAACTTAAGAATTTTTAAATTTTGCATTTTAAAAAAAATTTAGTCAAAATTGAGATATATTAAAATTTTAAATTTTAAATTTTAAATTAAAAATTGTAATCTTAATTTAAATTTAATATTTCAAAATTTAACCATTATTTTGAACCCGAACTCAGAGTTAAAATATCAACTTACCATAAATAATGACCTTCTTTTTTTTTACATTTTTTCATATTTTGTAATAAAATTGGAATAAATAAAAATGTTTGTAATAAAATAAACGCTAACATTTATAATACTACACTAAAATGTAATTATTTTCTGTCAAACGATGCTAGAAAAATAAATAAAATCCAAACTCTCATACTAAAAAATCAATTTTGTCAACCCGACCTTTTTTAAAATCAAAAGCGCAAAACAGCGATAAAAGATCAATTTTATCAGCCCAATCTTTTTTTAAAATAAAAAATACAAAACTACGTTGTTTTGCTTTGAAGTGTTTGATCCCAGGCCAGGTCGGGCCCGATCAGGCTTAGAAAATCCTACCGAAACTTTGTCAACCAAGGCTTGACCTACTGACTTGACACGTTCGACCCTTTTGTAATCCCTAATAAACACAAACATTTATAAAACTATGCTAAAATGGATTTATTATTTACTGTTTCACAAACATACTAAAAACAAGCAATAAAATCAGACTCTTACAATTGTTTTGCTGTATTAGTTTTGAATAGGAGATTAGTTAATAAAGTATTTAGCTTTTAATAATAAATGTTAAAATGTTATTGATGAAAGAAAGGGAAGAAAATAACTTCTTTTCATCTATTATTCCATTTTAGTTTTTCTTATGTTGAAAATTATTTAGTTTTACAATCATGATCATAATTATTAATTAATGTATACAAATTAAAGTAACAAATACACAAATATTTATCATTAGATTGTGGCTTTGGCAAAGATTTATTTGTATATTCAATATATTATATAATTATAAGAATGACATGAAAATTTTAAAACTTTATAGTAAAAGTTACGGTAAATGTACATAGAGCAATGTTATGAATACCGTACCGAGCTCGGCACCGGATTGAGCTCTGGAAAGAAACTGTAACGGTACCGGTCGGTACTGGGTACCGTTTTCAGGAAATTTTTAAATTTATGAAATAGTCCATAAAATTTTTAAAAATTGCAAAATAGTCCATATTGGTATATCATACAGTTGTACTGTATATTTTACTAGTTTACTATTTACATCAACTATGCTATTAAAAATCTTAATAATAAATAATAATGACAATTAATATGAAATAACAATAATTTTTAAATATTTTACACATAAATAAAAACAATAATTAATATAAATAAAGACAATTATCATCATACAATTATAAAATTGAGAATAATTCAAAATATTTAAAATATTACAATAAAACAAAAATATTTTTTAAATTTATAAAATTATTCTTGAATTTTTTTAAAAATTACAAAATAGTCCATCGTAATATTGTAAAGTTGTAGATTATTTAATTTATTTTTTTGTTTATATCTTATTCATTTTAGTTTATATATATCTTTATTATATTT
>JAOTAX010000009.1:25555537-25565949 GCA_025629825.1 Erythroxylum guanchezii | reverse complement strand
TATTTAATTCCGGTACTAAATTTTAAAATTCGGTACCGAATTTTAAAATTTAGTACCGGATTTAAATATCGGTCGGTACCGCCGAATTTTAACGGGTACGGTACCGACCAGAACGGAACGAAATCCTAAACAATGACACAGTTTTTCTAATTGATAAATTTTTTATTATTTTTTACACTAAAATTAAAAAAAAAATTGTCTTGATTTCTTTAAAAAATTTGAATCCAATCAAACCTTAAAAGCGTAAACGTTAATTTAAATTTGATCGAGTTTTGTATAAAAAATGGATTCGTATCGGGTCGGTTAGGTTCAAGTCGGGCATTTCCAAACCCAAAATTCACAAACGAAAGTATCTTCCTGTAGCCTTGTAGTACCCTAGATCAACCCGGCTTATGTTGGGGAGCCCAATGGATCCCTACATTCCTCCACTCCCCTGTTGACTGAACACGGTTTATAAATTCAATCACGATATCTATTTGGTCCAATTCAAATTGGTATTAAAACGACGTCGTTTTATCAAATCAGCTTAAATCTCTGCTAACCCGACCTACTTCTACTTTAATACAGGCCTCAAATGATAGGGAAGTTGCAATGATAAGGAATAACTTGCAAGCGTTAAGATTCTGTTGCATATCAACATTATTGTTTCAAGCACTAAGAGTTATTTTGGAACATCAAATTAGTCACAGTGTGACCACAAGTCTGTCAGAATTGACAAAACAGACACAAATTCCACGAGGAGTTAATGAATGAAATGAATTGAAGAAGAACAAATACTCACACAGGCACACAGCTCCAACTGAATCAATGATCAAACACACCAAGCTCTAACTCTACACGACAGCTACTTTCGTCCGACCAGGTTTCCGGCTCCTGCCCACTAATTCTGAATCATTCACTTGATGCTTGGTGTCTAGTCTTGGGTCCAACGCTATGAAACACAGGTTGTAACATATGTACAGGAATTTTTGTGCCGAAGTTAGAAAACTCCCGGGTAAAGTTGGTGTCAGGGCAGTATTAGAGGACGAGAAGAGTTCCATCCTGTTCGTTGCTGCTTATAGCTAATGATTCACTCTCATAGACAGTGCCGTCCTGGCATGATTTGCTTTCATTCCCATCCAAGAGAAAAGATGTCGGTTAGTCGCTTGTAGGGACCAATTAGCAATAATTTTTCTTTCACTACGGACATTTACAGGTTCGAAGTGCTTTCATTCTCTGCTGGAAAGACAGAACCAACACTTTCCCAACTTTGGTTACTGCAGCTGCATAGAATTTCTTCTGTCAGATCTTCAAAAATGGCTTCCACAATCTCGACAATGATGGCTTCAGTATCAAACTGAAGGTCCATCCAGCTTCCAATTTTGGCCATGTCTTTATTGACAATTTGATCCAAAGTATGATGTGGTGGAAATGGACGGAGATGCCAATTGACTCCTTCAAAGATCTCGCGAATGGCATTTGTCATGTCTGAGACAGGTCGAATTGTTGGCTTTACAAGTAACAAGCCAGGGAAGCAACCAAGATAACGCCCGTATACCTCAACAAGAACCTCATTAATGCAGTCGAAGAGAAGTTTTTTGTTGAGGCAAAGTTGGTTGGGGAAGCACTGTACTTCAGTAAATATTGATGGGTCTAGAAAACGATCTGAAGTATGTGATCTTATATAGAATTCATCCCACTTTATTCCAGAGACTTGCATCACTTCACTTACATAGTTGAATATTGATTCTTCGTCTTCTACACAAGTTTTCAGAGACGTGCCTTGATCTGTAGCTAATGATTCATCCTCTTCAAATTGGATTCTCTGGGGCTGCACGTGAAGCTCAACTGGAGAATATGTGAATGAACTGATGTTAGAGACTAAGCCAGGTGATGTGAAACCTAGATAACTGGAACTCATTGATTTTTTTTGTATGAAATCATACCTGCTTGGGACCTGACACTTGCTGGGCTGATGTCCTCCTCAAAGAAGATGGGCTCCAGAACAGATACAGGACTTGGCCGGTCAGATACTTCAGCAGCATGTTTTAGATCCCAAACTTGCTTGGTTACTGGAGTGGAAGTAGGAGATAATAATGGAGGAAACGAAAATTGATTTTCTTCACAAGAATCCTGGAATAAGGACAATAACTACTTCAGAATGCAGAAAAAAGAAAACAGAAGAACTAATAGACATAAAACTGATGAATGGTTACCACATGTTGCATGCTTTCATGCCATTCTGTTTCTTTGCTGACTTCAGATAAGTCACCAGTTTCATCATCTACAGTGGAAAAGGAGCTATCTTTTTCAGGAGTATCCATAATATTGTTCTCTTTCTGGGACACAACATCAGCCACTTCTACAACATGACCTGCAAAAATTTATGAAGTGTAAAAGATTTGAACCAAAAAAACGAGCAAAAGAGTATGTATCAGGATATAGAAAAAAAACCTTCTGAAATAATCTGGTTTCCCCCAGAACAAATGGTGCTTTCCACTTCGATTTCAAGAATTTTATTTGAAGCTCTTGGATTATCATCAGTTGGAGGTTCTACTTTGCTAACAGTAATGTCAGAAACAGAAGAATGGATCTCGGAGCTTGGGATTACTAGACCTGAATGGCTAGAATTGTTTTCTTGTCCCCGAAATTGGTCACCAGAAGATAATTCGGTCTGTACCATTCCATTGTTTTGCCTAAAATCCCTTCCAGGATTTGACATGGTAGTAGTACTGTAATCAGGAAGAGAGAGAATCTTCCCAAGGGTTCTCGATGCCTGCCTGCTTGAAAATTCTGCATTGCCAGCCCCATTGCTGAGCAATTCAGAAAGATGTTTCTTGGCCTCAAGATAGATGCTAGGTGCACTTTGCTTATTGTTAGGAGCATTGTGCACTGTACTTGTTTCACATTCTTTCAGCTTGGCAGTCTTCTTCTCTTTTCTGGGAGCAGTGGGAGTTCTGGAAATTTTTTCAACAAAGAAGTGGTCTTTGCTTGTAGAATTAATTCCAACAATGTCCTTAGCCCCTCTCTCGCAATTTCTGATAGCCAAAGACTCATTACTATGCTTCGAAGTATCAGCAGAGGAGGTCTGTAGCCTTTCTTTTCCCATGGCATTCTTCAATTTTCTTTTGATTTCAGTAAGAGAAAAGTATGAGCCAGCTCTCTCATTAGCTTCCTTGTTTCTAATGATAAGATGAGATTTTGGCAGTGAAGATGCATTGCTTTCAGCGTCAGAATTTTGCAAGCCCATAGGTCCAGGCTTCAAAATCACTATGGTATTTGGAGTTCGCAAAGAATTATTTCCTTCCGAAGGGATCTTCTCCAGAGATTTAGTCCTTCTCCTGAAAAATTTGTGCTGTTTACCATGGACAATTCCGTCAGGTTTCCCTGAGCCATAAAGCTCATTTTTTGATAATTTATAACCTACAAGTAACTCAGAGTTTTCATCTTTCCGTCCCCGTGGGCCTTTGTCTTTTTCTGCCTGAGCATCACACAAGTTCTGAACATATTTCAGTATCACTGATTTAGGTCCTTGTAAGAGTTTCAGAAACATTTCATCAGAACTTAGAATTTGAAGCACATCCCTCAGCTCTTTAGATGGGTTTATGTCTTCCTCTTCAGTGGCATGTTTCTCATTACTGAGCTTCTGATTTACAAGACGCTTGATTGCCTCAATCAATTTTTCTTCAAAATCAGGATTTTTCTGGTTTAGTCGACGGTGAACTTTACCGCGATGGCCATGTTTTACATAATTCCCACTTTTTTCATGGATCTGGTTGCAAAATTCTTCCATGATTTCATCTATATGAAGACCATCTTCAGATGGGTTCACCAAATTCTGCAAGCAAGGCTGCTCAAATTGTGTTTTTTCATCAACATCCACAGTTTCTATTCCTACATCACAACTTTTTGTCCAGCTTCTGGTTCTTCGCTTTTGGTTCATTCTCTTGTGGCCTTCCTGTTCAGTATTACACTGCTTTGGTTCTACTTGATCATTGCTTATCCCTTTCTTCGTATCTTGCTCGCTGAACATCTCTTCTTCAATAAGGGTCTTGACACTTGGCTTACCAGCATCAGCTGCTGCTGTTATCGTCTCTTCAACATCCTGATATATTGATTCATCAATAAATATTAACACACAAATAGTTTAACTGCCCAACTCTAGTCCCTTCCCCGAGAAAAAAACTGGGTTGACGCAATTAATTAAGCTCCTTCCTCCTGAGAAATTTTATTACAGATAACCTACAGCAATGAAGTTTGGAAGGTATAAGTTGACAGCACTTACAGGGGTTCCAGGACAACTTGTCTTCGGATCGGTCATCTTATCATTTTTATTGTTACAACTTTCAACACCTGCAATAAAAAAGATGATCACCAAAGATGTTAAGCTGCTCAAACTTTGCGAACTTAGAGCCACCAAAACACAAATTTTAGAAGTGGAGAATATTGTATTAAAAAGTTTCTCAAGAAAAGAATATTGTGTGAAAAGGTACAAACAGATTGAGTTCTTTGCATGTACCAAAACCATTCCTTAGTTGATTTAAAAGAGTCCAGACTTCATCAAATACTTCTCAATTGCAATTAGTAAATTGAGTTGATTCAGTTTCTACATTAGCAAAGAAACTGTGTTCCATGCCAAATAGATTCTTATGTCAATAGAATAATCTTTTTCTTCAAAGGTTTTCTAAGTCCTTACCAACAGCATGTATGTGTCCAGGCCTCTTATCTGTGAGGAGCTTTTGGGTTGATCGATTATGGCGGAAGTCAAACATGTTAATGAATCCCCACATACAGCTTGACTGGTCTCTTCCATAGCGGACGGTTGGCTTGTGGGACTTTTTTGCCATTTTAAACTGAAAGTCCTTTGACTGTGTTAAGGTTTTCTTATCCACTTTTTCTTCCCATCTGCTCGGTAAAAACATGCAAAACGGGTGCAAAAACGAAAGTTATATCAGAAAAAGGATTAAACCAATTCTGAACTGTAAATGGTATAGACGAACAAACTTGAAACAACAGTAGCATATGAATATACGAACATAGGTACATGTGATCTCTTAGCATATATCCCTAAGCTCATGAGCATCCAAACAGATGAACCAGTAAACAGTCAGCAACGAAAATCGGGACAAAAGAAAAGGAACAAGAGTTCAGAAAACGAGAGACGTCATCAAAAGATTCGCACTTCAGCATTCAGTTTGATCTGACTCATTTCTCAAACAAAAACAAAGAGTGAGAGGTACGGAATCAGCACTCAAAATGAACAATTTCTGAAATCCTACGAATGCAAAGAAGCACTGAGACAAGATCATCTGATCCTGATCAAAACCCAGATTTTAAGTCCCCGATTATCCGGAATCCAGAACACCCCCGGTCCAGGAACGATTTCACAAGATGAGAATTCTTTACCAACTCATGCATAACCAAAAACAATCATCCAAATGGAAGATCGGTTTAATGAGGTGCTATAATGTGCCTCCAGAACTTAAGGAACAACAAGGCATACGTGTATATGAACTGTAAGCATAAAATAAGTGCCACGCATAGTTTAAATACCTCGTATTAGACAAAGTCTAGGATCCCAAGAAACGGCAGTGCACAAACTGTTGAAACAAAGACAAAATATTCTGTTCGAAACAACTCAAGCTGTCACCTTCGTGGGTGCCTAAATTAAGCTTCTTTTAGTGGGCAAGCCATCAAACTGTCCTTTTTCCCTCCAGAAGCCTTGGTTAACGGCAGAAATTCCTCACCAGAAACCCTTAAACGACAAGAACGATGACATATATGTCTCACAACTGAAAGACTTCGCTTTCAACTGTCAATCCTCAAAACAATAAACTTCATAGAAGGCGTATATCAGAAACTCGGTAGGAATTCAGCATAAAACAAAAACTGATATCCGAACAAATGAACCAAAAGTACGTAATTATTTAATCCAGAAGGAAAATTCCCCTCTTCACACCGTTAATGGGAAGTTCTATATCAATATGTCACACAAAGTTCGTTGAAGCACGAAGTTAGAAACTTGATTCAGACACACGAGTAAAAACTTCATCCAAAATCAATATTTTTCTCCAAATATCGAAAGCACAGCGTCCAAAAAGACCAGCAGATTTCTAGGGAAATGCCAAGCCTGCCACCAGGAAGATAGATAGGGAGAGAGGAGTCAGAGGACCCAGTAGATTCAAATTCACCAAAAAAGAAAGACCTTTCTGACACAAACTTTGCGTGCAGATTAAAAAAAAAAGGGATGAAATTTTCTCTTCCTAAATTCTAAGCATGGAGGGCGAAAAACAGGACTTTTCTGTTAGTGGACATCTTTTGACAAACAAGAAAGAAAGAAAGAAACGGAGAGTCAGAAGAAAGCACCAAAATGCCAATCTATCAGGCGCCGACCCAATTTTTCCTTTTAAAGGATCACTTGTTTTCTGATAATGGGCAGGTATAAAATACCCAGAAAAAATGGAGGAAGAGAAAGGATGACGAGTGTTGCGGTGAAAGTTGGAAGCTTTACAACGATTTTGTTGGCAGATATACAATGGCATCAGATAAAGGAGAAGAACAATACGTGATGGTTGGGTTTTGGGATTTGCATTGATGGGTCCATCCACGAGTTGAAAAGGAGAGCTTTATGTTCAAGGAAGGCTCTGCCCCCGTTCGCCTCTATTTCACTTTCTGCCATTCCACGTTCAACCATCGTCAATCAAACTACTCCTATGCCTAACCTAACCCACCCTCTATCTCTCTCTCTCTCCAGAAACAAAACCCTTTTCAGGTCTTTCTCTCTCAGCCCACTTCATAACAGATCAAAACACAGAAAAGTGATTCTGTACACTTTTTATCACCTTCAAAAGAGTGAGAGACAGACAAAGAAGCGTACGTCAGAGTGTCAGACGTATACGCGTGTTGAATAAAATAATCAAATTTTTCGTTACTTATTTAAACTTCAAAGTTTTATGATTAAGATAAATTCCCCAAATATTAAATAAAGAATTATATTAAATAAATAAATAAAAATATATATGACATATATACGAATATAAAATTTGATATTTTAAAAATTAAGTATATTTTCATTTTTCTTAATATAATTTTTAAAATTTTTAAAATACTAATTTAATCACAAAAATCTTAAAACTGTTAATTAAAAATACATATGATATATAGAATAATATATAATTTTATTTTCAGAAAATTAAGTATATTTTTATTTTTTCTGATATAATTTTTAATTTTTGAAAAATAAAAATTTAAAAATACTAATTAAATCATAAAAACTTAAACCAACTAATTTTTCAGCTCAGTTTATCTTAATAATTTCCTATTATTAAAAATAAATCAGTTTATTAATTAATCGATCGATATTTATATACTAAAATATTTTTATAAACTAAAATAAGTTAGTTGATATTCATTTAATAATCTTCTTCTTCAATTAAACTTCAACTTATGCGGTACACGAAGAAAGTTATTACTTTAATTTTATTTGAAATTCTTTAATTTTATTCTTTACATTAATTTTATGACAGTCTAATATTAATTAAATCCTTAAATTTTACATATTTTATCTTATCAATTGATTTTTCGATTCAATTTTTAAAATGTTGTTAAATCTTATAAGAGGTCTTGCCTCTCTCTCTCTCTATGAGTGCAAGTGTTGGTCTTGTCGTTCATATGCAAGGTGAGGTCTAGGTATTATTTCTACGTCGGTCTCTCTTAGATTTTCGTTTTAGCTTCATAGATTCAGGGTTGCAAATGCTCTCTATTTGAGAGAAAGACGACAACGAGTTCGTTGTTTCTCCAGAGGATGTTCAGACGGAAGACTTTGCTACGATTCTTAGGGACGCATAAGGTAGGTTTGTGACTGTTATTTCAGGTTTTTTCCCTGCCCTGTTTGACCCAGTTCTTGGCGAAATTATATCTATAAGGGAAGCTCTTTCTTGGCTAAAAGACCACCAGCTTGCCAAGGTCATTGTGGAATCGGATTGTTTGGCAGCTGTCCAATCAATATTATTATTCAAGCGACATTTCTTCACTTGTCCTTTCAATGGACGCGTAGGATTACCAATAAGGCGGCTCATGCTTTAGCTATGGTAGTCTTATTACATGCAAACTCATATCACTAGACTAATCGTCCTTTTTATTTAGTCTCCATTTTAAATTCAGATTGTTCGGCTTCTGTTTTTGTTAAGAGGGAAAGGTTATTAGGTTCCGGGTGTACGGGGTAAGCTTGTTAGCTTGGGTTAGTTTTCTTTGCCTTCCTTGTCTTTGTCTGTTTTTTGTCCTAATGTTGATTTTATTCCAAAAAAAAAAAATCTTATAAGAAGGGATACAAACAAATTAGAAAAGATACACTCATAAAAGATGACAAAGAGCACGATTATAACACGATGAAAAATATCACACGAGACAAACAAGAAAGCAACCAAAGAGATTAGTTTGTTTTTATGGATTCTTTGTGTAGAGATTCTATTATATCTAAAGCATGATGAGTATGACCTTTGAATAGAAGTAATTTCCAAACTTCTAACCTTTAAGATAATGATACTTGTCCACATGCGTGGAACTGAAGAAGTTTTAAAATGAAAAACAGGGAGAGGAAGAAATGGAGGGAAATGAGGTTAGACTGAAATTATTATAACTTGTTTTGACTTAAAAGCGCCTTTGGTAATTATGACTTTTGTTCGAATTTAAATCTTTTGAACGCTAAAAAAAGTGTTCAAATAATACTATTTTAAATTAACATTTATTCAATTGCCTATAATAAATCTACAATTATTTATTAGTTGTTTCACTTACCACCTACCTCTTATCCATCCAATTAATTACTTAATAAAGTTAAGGGATGCTGAATTATTTAAAAAATAATATTTTAAAGATCTAATTGATAATTAAACTAATAAAATTGAAAAATTAAAGTTTAAAATTTTAATTAATGTTAAAGTATTATATATTAGTTAAAGATTAAATTAAATTAAATTATTTAAAATATATTTTTAAAATGTTTTATTTATTAAAAATAAAATTTAACTATAAAAAGGAATAAAATTAATTTATTTATTTTATAAAATTTGTCTAATGATAAATAAATAAATTATTTTTTAGTAATAAAAATTATTAAAATAAATTGGATTAAAAAATTAACTAATTTAAGGTTTTTTAATCGGATTCGATCTTTTAATCAGTAAAAAAGTTTTTTAAAAATTTAAAATCTATGATATGAAACGACAAGTACTGTGGACGAGGGGACACGTAGGAAGATACTACCATGCGAGGAACAGGTGGGCCTCATTGAAGTCCAATTGAGCCCCCACACATATTCAATCTTTGGACCCCACTTTTTCTTCCTTTTTACCAATCTACCCTTGTTACTGTGTCGATGCCAACAAATAGCCGTATTTGGGTATCTTAGGGTATCTTATGACAACAACAACACATCAAATAGATATTTATGGGTAGCTCAACTGGTAATCAAAAGGTTGCTAAGTTTCAAAAGTCTTAGATTCGAGTTTCGACGGCAAGATTATAAGAGTTTTGAATGACGTTAAACCAGGATTTACCCTCCATCGCTTTATCGGGCGGGGTGTGGAGGCATTTGGAGTTAGTGATTTACCTTTTAAGTGTCTAGAAATTTCGTTAAGGTACAAGATATGAGAAGTTATTTTCAAATAATATTTAAGGATTCTTGTTGATTGATATTTTCGTTTATAAAAAAAAAAAAGAGAGACTGTATATATATGTAAATTGAGTTTGGTTTTGTCAAGGATCGTTTACACAAGCGGATTACGAGCTGAAAGACCAAGCTTTTATCCAAACCAGAAAAAGAAGTTGTTATCAAGACTGTCGCCCAATCGCTACCTGCATACTGCATGAGTGTTTTCCTCATTCCTCAAGGGACATGTGATGAATTACAAAAATTGATGAATGTCTTTTGGTGGGGCTCGGGCACAAATAACATAAAGACTATTCACTGGGCGAGTTGGGATCGTCTCTGTATGCCAAAGAAATATGGGGGCATGGGTTTCCGGGATCTCCATTGTTTTAATCTTGCCATGCTCTGCAAACAAGCATGGAGATTTCTCGCTTTTCCGGACTCCCTTCCTAGCAAAATTTTTAAAGCAAGATACTTTCCTACAGGCAGTTTTTTGGAAGCGAAGAATCGACCTAATGCTAGTTTCATTTGGAGTAGTATCTTCGCTGCAAAGGACATATTGATTCATGGAGTTCGGTGGAGACTTGGGGATGGTTCTTCTATTAAGGTTTTCAAGGATCCGTGGATCAATGATGCAGATAACTTTTTTACCACCTCTTTCCCAATTCCATCTTTGGAGCATATGAAAGTGAACGAACTTTTTAATGAGACAGGTTCGGGTTGGGATGTGCAGCTACTAGAAGGGCTTCTTACGCCATACGATGTTGAACGAATTTCAAAAGTC
>JAOTAX010000009.1:25533976-25555437 GCA_025629825.1 Erythroxylum guanchezii | reverse complement strand
TCGGTATCTCTGCTACCTCGAATGCTAACTCTTCTATGGAGTATTTGGTATCACCGTAATCTGCGTGTTTGGCAAGGTACGTCTGTCCCTCCTAATACGATTGTTAGTTTTGCTGACAACTTTCTTAAATCCTGGCAGGAAGCACATAGTTGTTTCGAGAGGGTTACTGGAATAGATTATAGACCGCATGATATTATCTCCGAGTGGCGTCAACCTCCAGATGGCTTTTTCAAATGCAATGTAGATGCGGCTATATTCAAAGTGCGAGCTTCAGGAGGTGGCTTTGTTGCTGCGTTATCAGGGTTTTCTGAGTATTTATTAGATCCAGTACTGGCAGAACTTATTTCAATAAGAGAAGCTCTTTCGTGGCTGAAAAACAAACACATCGATCAAGTTATAGTGGAATCCGATTGTTTACAGGCGGTTCAAGCGGTCACAACATCTTCGTTTAATTCTTCGGAGATTGGAATGTTGGCTTTCGATTGTCACACTTTTAAGCGACATTTTCTCCATTTGTCCTTCCAATGGATGCGTAGGAGTGCCAATAAGGCAGTTTATTCTCTTGCGATGGTAGCCTTATTACATGCACAACTCCATCATTGGGATTCTATCCCTCATGACTTAATTCCTATTTTACGTTCTGAACAATTTATGTGCGATGTTCCTGATAGGGAAAGGCTAGTAGGATCTGGGTGTACTGGGTAAGCCTGTTGGCTTGGGTTAGCCTTCTCGGTAGGGTACTCTTATGTTTTTGGTCCAAAAAAAAAAATCATCATATGACCATTTAGTATAAACATAGTATGAGCTAATTTTTTATTTAATTAGGAAATAATTTGTAAATTAACAAAATTTAAAAAACTAATCTTATTGAACTCCTCTTTCAAAGTTGCATATTCTCATGTAAAATTCTTGTTTTGAAAATTTAAAAGTAAGAGCAAAGCTTTTATACTAATAAATTTATATTCAAACTTATGTCATTTTCTATTTTAAAATTCTCATAAAATCTTCATTCTTTTTAGAACTCTTGCATAAAAAGTTATCTTTCAAAATTCAAAAATAGGAAAAGATCTTACTAATAAATTTATACTTAAAATGATGTAACTTTTTATTTTCTAAAATAAAATGTTTAAATTTCACATAAAAAGTCTCAATTCTTTCAATGAAATAATTTAAATCAGCTAAGGAATGACTTTTCTGTCTACATTTTAACTTTGGCTAATATTTTACCAACTATTGCATCAACCAAGATATAGAATTGAATTATATTTTAAAAATTAGAGTAAAAGTTAAATCGATAAGATAAGAGATTTAAGCTTTAAAGGGTTAATATGTATTAGATCAGCTAATGATTGAATAAAATTGTAGAATTTGAAATAAGATTGAAAGAGAATGTTCTTAATTTAAAATTTAATTAAAAAATATTGTTAAATAAAATTTTATTTATTTATTTTAATTTATAAAAAATTTATCAATTGTTAACAATAAAATTTATTAAAATAAATCGAACAAAAAATTTTAAAACTGAATCAAAAAATTAGCTATGTTAAAATTTTAAAGGTTTGAACCACTCGAATCGGTTTAATTTTTTAATCATAGGAATTTACAAGAAGTTCATTTTTTCTACATGTTAAAAATAATAATTTTTTTTTGATAAATAAGAGGAATATATTAGAAAGAAAAGATATGTACAAAAAGTCCATTTACAAGTGCCCGTGGAGGCATAACAATCGAATATAAACAACCTGACACAAGCTAGGCAAGCTGAAACAAGGCAGAAAAGAAAAACTGACAGTCAAAAGTAATACACTAGGAGCGCCACAGAAACAAAGCAACTAATAACCAAGAGAAATGCGCTCGATGCTCTGTAACCCAAAAGAATCAAACCACTGGAGAAGGCTGCTCATAGACTCCCCAGGCACCGAAAAGGTCAAGGAAGGCAACCACCATGTAGGGAGTATATTGAACTACCGGGGATACCAAGGCAGGCAAGCCTTGCCAAAGGATCCCTGACGGCAACTTGGACAAAAACGGAACATATAACCTGCAAAATAAAAAGCCGAAAAAGAAAATTACCTCATCTCCGTGTATAGGCTGAGAAGTTCCCTAATGTAGGAGACCACTCTGAGAGATACTCTCTCCTCCACCATAGCTTCATTCTTGAAGATACGAGCATTTCGTTCAGTCCAGAGATGGTAAACTGTAGCAGAAAGCAAAAGAGGGAAATGGATGATGGCAAGTACAGTGGATCTGGACACAATGCTATACCAGGATAGGATATCGGAAAGAGAGGAAGGTGTACAACTGGGCATATGAAAACGGGTGAGGCAATGTTCCTAAACTACAAGGGAGAAAGGGCAAGTAAAAAATAAGTGGTCGATCGATTCATTTGCTGCGAGGCACAAGGAACAGTGATTAGGAGTATAGAGGTAGGGAAGTCTATCACGGGTTTGAAGCTTATGCATCACGAGTTTGAAGCTTATGCAGGACTGTGTTAAAAATAATAATTTGAGCTCACTCTCGTTTAAATAGTAAATATTTAAACTAATCAAAATTCAAATATATTCAAATTGAAAAATTCAAATTTAAAATTTGACCAAACAATTTAACCATATCCACTGATAATATTATTTTAAAATTTTTCTTAAAATAATATCAATATTGCTTAATTTGTCTTGAAGTGATAAAAGGGTTCATTAATTAAGTTCCTAAAGGGGGACCACTAGCATCAAAATCCAATACCAAATTTATGGTTTGGTTGTGCAGCATCATCGAGTTAAACTGATACAAGGTGAGACAAACCTAGGTTGGTTAGTGGAAAATAAGACTTAACGTGTGGCTCACTCCATTAGTTCTATTGATTTGAACCTACAGTTGAAAAAAAAAGTGCAGACCCAGAGCAGAAGTAGATTGATAGAGAAAGGTTAGTTGAATTGTGGCTATCTTCCTTTTGCATGCAGCATGATTTTAAGCAGCCTTTGGCTTGCTTGAGCTTCACCTCGAAGACATACGTTGGTATTATTAAAAGGACTCCATGATTGAGTTTCATTTTTAATATATATATATATATATATACACACACACATGCGAGGCCTTCTTTGTATATTATTTGTAAAATACCCGCTAAATAAACACTTTTTTTTTTAATTCCCATAAAATAATATTTATAAGCAATCTAATTGATTTTAGAAAAATAGAAAGATAATGACTGTATTATTATTCATTCACTCTTTTTAAAAACTTCTTTTACTTATGTAAAGTAAAGTGTAACTAGAGATTTTATCAAACTCCACACGTATTTAAATCTTAACAGATATGTAAAATATTTTATGACAAAGATATAATAAAAATAGAAAACAAAAAATTCAATATATATATAATATCTAATTATAATATACGAATGATTTTAATTCCTGTAAAATAATATTTATAAACACTCTAATTGATTTTATAAAAAAGATAATGAATATTATTATTCACTTACTTAATATAAATTTTCTTTTATTTACAAAAAACCATTTACAGTTAAGAGTCTACAGGTATTTAAAGTTTAGAGATATGTAAAAAATGTATGGAAAATATAATAAAATGGAAAACAAATTTTCAATATATAGATTATATTAGAATTCTTGTAAAACATAAACTGGACTGTAGTTAAGGATTTTATCAAACACGTATTTAAATCTTAGAGGTATGTAAAATATTTTATGAAAAAATATAATAAAAAGGGGGGAATTCAATATATAGATTGTCTAACTATAAAATATGAATTATTTTAAATCCTGTAAAGTAATATTTATAACTACTCTAATTGACTTAATTAAAAAAGGAACATAATGAATGTCTTATTATTTATTTACTTAATAAAAATTTTCTTTTACTTATATAAAGTATAATTAGGAATTTTATCAAATCCACACATATTTAAATCTTAAAGATATTTAAATTTTATGACAAATATAATAAAAAAGAAAACAAAAATTCAATATATAAATTATTTAACTCTAAGGTGTGAATGATTTAATTAAAATATAAAAATTGTTTAACCTTTTGTTTTTTTTACATTTGTGTAAAAAATTTTAATTTAGTTACTAACTTTTCAAGATAAATACAAATCACGTTAAGCATATTTTTTGTTATTGATATGACTAATAAATAGATATGTTGGTAGTAGTTGGTGAATGTGTCATTTTAGCCAAAAAAAATCATTTTGACTTAATTTATATAAATTTTAAAAGATTGGTTATTAAATTGCAAATTTTAAAATGTTTAACACTAAATTATAAATCTATAAAAGATTAAATATTAATTAATTTATAATTCCTGCTTAATTTTAAAAGATAGCTCTAAGTAATTGGCTTGTAAGACTTTTAAAGCTGCTTTTTAAGTATGCATATATTAGAATGCATGTAATAAATGGGGCTAATTATTAAGTTTTCTCTTTAAGCTAAAAAAACGAATCATTGACTTTAAAGAGTACCAACTAACTCAACTATAAATACCAATATGATAGATTGGCAAGAGACATAAGTTAGCACGTGGCTGTTTATAGGTTTGATTGGATGCCAAATTTCACTATGTAATCACGTACGTTAATTGCAGTCTACTCTAACCACTACTATTTGTCTTCAGCTAGATTCGATATAATTTTAATAACTAAGTTTGTTGGGATTAAATTTTCGGGTTAGGTCATTACAGTACAAAAGCAAAACGACTGGTGTAGCATCTATATGTTAATGCATGGACCCTAGGCTTTGGTTCTATTGCAAGGTCTCAACAAATGATGTAATGCAGGTGAACCAATTTGTTAGGAGTGCTACGGCTCGTGGTAGTTTAATGAATAAACAAGTGATTTGCTAATTTTTTTGTTTAAGGCAGATATGAGATGCTCATCCAAAAGGTGGGCAGTACCTATAAGACTATAGATTTTATTTTTTATTTTTTTTCTTTTAAATGTATATTAAGAGGTTCCTTTTAGTTTTATTTGTGTTTTTATGTTATAATTTTTTATTTTTAGTTTCCATTTTAATTAAACAAAAACGAAAATCTATTTATTTGTTAATGTGAATGGTTATATATTTATTATTGATAATAGTTAAATTTAAGACAAATTAATTTTATTTTCATCTCTTATTAAATTATTTATTTTAAATTATCTAAAGATTCAATTTAAAATTTATGTATTTTAAGATATTTAAAATTTAAAGTATGTACATTAAATAATTGTTAAATTTAAGATTTTTTTTAAAAAAATTTAAAGTGATTATAAAATTTAAGATAAATTAAATCATTAAATCAAAATTCTTTTCATCAATTTAATTGATGGCGAACCAAATTAGGAAGAACATATAAACAAAAATTAGTTTTTATCGTTTACGTAAGTTATGGAATTAGAAAAATAAATAAATAAATAAATAGTTAAATTTTAAAGTTAAATTTTTTTAAAAAATAGATCTTAAATAAATTATTATATATGTAAAAATAACATATAAATGACATATTTTAACTAAATTATTTTGATAAATTCAAACAGATCAAAATTACGTGATAAGCTCAAATTAATTTCTATCCTAGACCGTCTCCTCCCCGCAATGGACTAACAATTTGACCACCCCTAAGATGCTTCTTGTGATTATTTGCTTTTTAAGCTAATGACGCACTAAAGCTAGCTAGTTTTTATCAAATATACCGTATAAAGCCTTATCGGTGCAACTTATCTGACCTTACCGAGTTAGGTGGGCTGATTTTCTCCAAAATATTGGAATTTCGGCTCTTCTAACTCTTCAAAGTCCAACCAATCTGTTCAAGCATCCGATGCTCTGCTCTTTGGGTTGCTCAGTGTCCCGAAAGGGAATCCTAAACATTTCAACCACAAATAAAGAAAATGAAAACTTATGAGCTGGGTACACCCAGAAAAGCAATAAAAGATTATGACGAGAATCTTTCTTCAATATGGAGATAAATGATCACATATCAGGCCGAAGTCATACATCAATTAACGTCGTCAACGTATAATTGGGAATAAGCAGATAGAACTGGATTATATGCAAATCTATCTGGATTATATGCAAATCTGCTCAATATGATTCACTCTTGGTTTCAAAACGAATAAAAGTTTAACCGAAGCTTCCAAAACGTCCAAACAAGACATGGGGGCGCTCTTAGCTCTTTAAGGCGGAAAAACTTTATTATTTTGTTTCTAATATCAGTTGGATTACAATTGAAAATTTTCTTGATGAAAATTCATAAGTGAAATATATAAAAAGTGAGTTATATATAAAAATATAATTTATTACATATTATCTGTAGATTTTGAATAAAGATATGATATTTTTAACTGTATATAAATTTGTTTAAACTTATTCCAATTTTTATATAAACTATACAAGAACTCTTTATTAGTATAAAATTAGAACGAAAAAGTAAAATGAAAGTAATTCATACGTCCAAGTTTAATAAATGAAAATTAATAAAATAATTCAAGTAAATTTGCAACTTGATGAGATTTAATTTACTTATCAAGTAATTTTGCGCTGGTTATACTAAATTTAAGTATGATGAATGATGATTCGTAAAATAAATCAAATGACTTGTATTACTTATAAGTTAAAGGAGAAATAGTCCAATTTAAATAGATTCACTAATTAAACGGCTTCTTATTAGTTGTTAATATGAAATTACTTATCAAATTCCTTTGCATTAGTTATGGGTTGAGAAGAAAATTAATCTAATATAAATAAAATAACATATTATTTTCTTACATCGAAAATTTTATAAAAATAAAAATCTTAGATTAAAATATAATATTTTTAATTTTATAAAAATTTACTTAAATTTGATTTAATTTTTCCTCCAACCTTCTTAAAATTCTTCACTTATAAATCATGACCAATCACCGTGTTCAAATTTTGAGGTAAACTAAGGTCCTTCCCAACTTATGAACTCTTAGGTTGAAACCTCTTAGGAAAAGTAATACTCAACATTTTAACAATCTCTGAGGTAAAAAAAGTAAAGTAATCTTGTTGAAAGCTCTCAGGAAAAGTAATATTCACCATTTTAACCACATTTAAGAGGGGGGAAAAAAACAGAGGGTAATCTTGAAAGACATGCTTTGTCCTTAAAAGAAACGAAGAAACATGCAAGACCAACGGCTAGCGTAGTGCTTTAAAAGATGCTTTCTTGTGATATCATTATCATTGAAAAATGAGTGACAGAAATCGTCAAATAATAAGATAAAGAAAGGGCATTTCTTGATCTCTATTCTCGTCTTACTCATTTAGAGACTAAGAACCGTAAAGCACGTTGATTAACTTATCTTTAAGGGTACGTACCTCATCTTGTATAAAGACTTCTCGTTGATGTTCCCTTTACAGCGGGAAAGGGGCATCAAATAATTGCCGTATCAGCAAGCTAGTGAGTGGAGGGCCCAAAATCGCCTTCAATTATTTTCCTTGCTCTAGTTTTAGACGATAATGATGATTTACACAAGAAAAGTACACATTAAGTTGGAGTTTGGCAGCACCTGTTGTCTTCATTTCAAGGTGATCCAGAAGAGGACCAAGGAAAATGCTGTCAAAGCCTTTGCACCTATTTGCTCCACTAACAGAATAAACGCTCCTGATTCAAGGCCATAAAAGATCTGGAGGCATAATATAAAGCAATAGCATAATATAAAAAGTTGAAGGTCTCTGTCTGCGCTATCTGTTCTGTCTTTCTAAGCCAAAACTGAATTTCTGTTTCCTAATTGGAATATACATGCCACTTCATAATCAAAAGTAAAGAACTCATGATTGAAGTTGGATTATCTCCATTCACTAAAAATGAATAGTAATCAGCATGTTACCAAGTGTCATTCCTAGAAATGAAGCAGCAGCCATGGTGGACAGATGCTATGAGTTCTAAAACGTGATGAAAAAGTGGGGAAACAGGACGGAGTCCTTGCACTTCGCAGACTTAACAAGCTTAAGTTCATGGGCTTGGGAATTGGGATAACTGACAGGGCATGACTAGTTAAGGAATTTTATGTTGGGTTATTGTTACAGGGCTTTTCCTCAAAGAGTTCCTGAAGCTGCGTATCTCTCGGATACGGATCCATCTGCAAAAGAAACAAAAGTACACAAATTAATATGACATTTAGTGCGAGCACCATTGACTTACAAAATCAACTCAATGCATGAGAATAGAAGAACAACGTAGATAGATGCCAACATGTGCTCGCAAGGTTCTCGTCTGCTGCTTTTTTTCACAAGACTGGGTGTTCAAGTTTGACTGGACATGAATTCAGACTTGATAAAATTGTTCAAATTTAATAATTATAAAAAATTAGATTAACTTGAGTTGAAATTAATGAAATTCAAGTTTAGATATTCAAACCTATCTAATTTGATCCCCATTTTTTAAGACTCGAACTTAGGTCTTATAGTATTTAGAAAATTTCAATACTATGGAATATCCTAGACCATAAAACTCTCAAGATGAAGCAATTCATAATGAAGCAAACAAGGACGCAAAAGCATGCCTTCAATTAATTATTATAGGATCAAAGATTTTTCTCTTTCTCCTCCTTGCTTTTCTCAATATTCGCTCTGTCTCTTCCTTTGCTTCTTCAGTCATATAGTTGTCCATGCCTAAACCCAGAGCCACGCATTCTTGCTCAATGTTAGTAAACTAGATAATGGCACACACTGGTTTGGATGTCTGACAAGTCCAGAAAGTATTTCATGACTACCTGTTTCCTTGTCATCAATCAAAAAGGAAAAACCTTCGTCTATATCCTCATCTGATTCAACGGTGACTTTAAATTCGCTTTCCTGCATAATCTGATGTCTCAATCAGGGCGTTAGAAAAGCTGTGAAAAAGGTTAAATTAATGAGCATAGTTTTTTAAAAGGGATCAAATCTTTTTAAGTTGATACTATCATATTTTATTAAATTTTATTTATATATTTATGTATCTTATATAAATATATAAATAAAATTTAATAAAATAAAATTAAAACAGAATAATCAGAACAAAAAATTTGACGTCACTTAAAAGTGCCAAAGAGCTGACCAACAAAGAAAAAAGACATAATGCACAGACAAGCAGGAATAGAAGGACGTGCAAGAACTACCTGTTTAACCAAAGTAACTGTTTTGGGCTTTTGATACGAGTCCAATGACTTTCGGATGGATGTAGCTTTACCCTTAACAGATTTCCAACTTCCCATTTCTACCTTCGGAGTCAAATTTTCTCGCCCATTGATTAGCGTGGCGTAGGCTAGACTGAAATCAAGAGAAATAGCTAACACTTAATACTTTCGATATTTTCTGAAAAAAGAAAACCATTATATCTGAAGTAAAAGATACTAAGCCACTTCGCAGTTAAAAGTAAATATCAAACAAAAATTGACGCTCTTTTAACATGATGTATAAAACAAAAGGGAAATGATTTTGAATATAAAAATCGGGAGGACATATTTCGAAGATCATTATTTACTTTTTAAAAGATCATTTAATAACATTATTCTTTTATCATATTCATAATAAAATATTTAATACAATAAAATATAATAAAAGAAGTTGTATAATGATTAGAGAAAATTACATTAATTCAGTAATATTTTTAAATTATGAAAATTGAAACAAAAAAATCAAATTACAAAAAGTCCAATACAATTAACTAAAAACTTAACATTAACCGTAGAACCAACAAAATCTACCAAGCAAGCTATATTGAGACAGTTCAAATGTGTTCCAGAGCTATTACAAAATCAATTATTAAAGTTAAGATTATTAAAGCGTATATTGCGATGGTAAAATACCCCTGTTTGCGATTTCCCATCTGTAATCATGAGCAGTCAGATACCTAACCAAGGGTTAATAGAGTGAATAGGGAAATTTTTAGCATACTTCTTATTGCGTTCTTTCTTCATGTGTTGTACAGCATGACAACCAGCAACCTGCAAAACCATGAGCGTTAAATGTTATCACGGGTAACTATGTCCGGACTCCAGAGAGAGATACTACTATTTGTCCTTAAAATAGTAAATTACCTTTGGGGAAAGCATAACGATGGATGGACTCTTTTGAGCAGTAGTCTCCAGATTACAAGCCATTGCCTACGTATCATAGAATCATGAACAATTTTCACAAGCTCACGAGTACTAGCACAATAAGCCAAATTTTTCTTAATTGGATTGAATCAAATCATAGGGGAAGAACTAGAAAAATAATTTGTTTCAGTAGTTTACTATTTAAGATCACTTGTACCTGCATTTCTTTGCTGAAAGTCATTTGGATCTTCTTCTGTAAATCTCGATGACAAGCTTCCATTTGCTCTGGCAACGCAGAAAGCATCAAGGAAATCTGCTCTAGCTTATCACGGTGTAGATCTCTGGTCAGATTTTCAGATGTAAACTTCAAACTCTCGTCAAGACTATTCTTCATTTCCTCTTGTCCCTTTTTCTGATGTACAATACTTCAGTCATGTTAATTTCTAACTCACTTCTATTTGACAGCCGAACAAGCAAATCTTCGGTAAAATAAGAGAAATTATTTCATCTTTTAAGAATTTATCAATATCTCAACTTTTATTTTATAACTCCACATATTATAATTTACAAAAAGTATATATTTATATATCCCAAAACAATATTATTAATAATAAATTTTAACAATATTCAAACCAATTTCACCACCATGTTCAAAATATTTTTTTAAAGCCTATTGTAATATTTAAAGATACTTAGATTTATTTTTTATTTTTATGATTTTTAAAGTTTTAAATTTTGCAAAATTATAAAGAAACAATTTGCTATATTTTTTCAAAATTTTACTGAAGGTGCATTAGAATATTATTAGTACTTGAAAATTTTTAAGTTAAAATTTTAATTAATTAATTTTTTTTAAAATTGTAGGTTAATACGATTACATTTTGTTACTAAATAAGATATAAAGATCTGGTATCTAACGTTACAAGATAAAACTTAATATTCTAATTGCAATTCAGGATATTCCGATATAATTTAGCCAAAGAATAAAGACCATCATAAATTGTTTTTACCATTTGCTGCACTGAACTGTCAATGGCGAACAATTTCTGCCGCATTCCTTCCACTAAAAGTGAAATAACGAGAAACAGTCAGCAAAACAATGTTGCACTTCTTCTGATTACACAAGAAAAAGGGTGATTTTGTTTTAAATTTCAACCAACTCCCATATTTATAACTCAAGTTCTACAATCATGATGGGGCTGGAAATATAATCTGAAAGAGCCTTAATCAATTATATGTTCCAAGCACCATCCGATTTCTGGAAAACTTTAATTTCTTCAAAAATAGCCATAGTATGACCATTTCTATTATTCGAGGACCAGTATGTACTAAGAACTTAGGTCACTAACCCTCCATTGATACTTCTTTCGTTCCTTTGTTCCCCTGCATGACATCACTCTGAACGGAATCCAAGATCATTCCAAGTTTGTTCAATGAAGTTTCCATCATTCCGATTCGGCGCTCAAGTATTTCACTAACCTGGCCTGTTGAGATATATACATATAGAAACGCTAATATTGCATCAAAAAATTTCTACAAGAAAGAAGTCAATGTGCAGGCTTTAATATTTTCTTCAGTATGATATAACTTAACTTATTTACCCCCAAAATAAGAACTTACATTTGTAATCTTGAAACGAAGCAGGATTCCATTTAGGAATAACATTGGTGGAAGGTCTTGATATTGGCATTTGACTTTCTTCGCGTGAGTGGATAATCGGAGGCAAGCAGGATGGCTTCTTCGCAGAGTTCTCACGTTCTTGAGAACCAAATCTCTGGGACAAATGGTTGAACAAAACAATGGATAAGAAAACAGAATTTAACACAATATTCAATTCACATAAAGATGGACTACGTTAACGCCATAACACATCAAGACCTAATTGAATCAAATTCAATATGCTCACTGAGATTCATTCTGATACAGTTTTTAAACTCTGTCAATGATCTTAAACGCACACGATTTCCAAGTCTCGTGAACATTTACAAAATTCCAATCAGTTTCCTGTTCCCTCCCCAGTACACATAAACATTGGAAACCAACAGTAACTAGAAAGATCTAACCTGATCATTTATTAGACCTTCGTCAAGAGAAGTCTGGGATAGCTGAGATAACATGCCATGCTGGGAAGAAATCCCCTGTGAAAATGATTGCTGCGAATGTTGCGAACGAGGTTGTGATGCTTGTGTTCCTGTTGTTGTGGCACTCAATCTCCTTCATATCACCGAAAAATCATGCAAATACTTAAAAATTAGAAAAAGATTTTCCAATTAACGAGAAAGCGTCTTAAAACATGTTATCAGTGTTATGGAAAGACCTAAGGCAAGTTTGATTACAAGGAAAGTAAAAATGACTAATATAACAATTCAAACTCATTGTGAAACCTATCGAGGTTGATGAAGAAAAAAGACAGAAAATACACCACAATACCAAAATCTCACGAATTGAAAATCCTTTCACGGAAAAAAAATATATCAGTAAGTAATAGTACAAGTTCGTAATAAATATCGGTATCGTCGAATATCGCGGCAGTTAATCAGGCCTCAATGAGATATCAGAAAGCAGTTTTCCTTTGCTCGGTTCCGAGAAAATGTGGAGTAAAATTCAAAATAAGTGTATGCGCGACTGTATTTGTTTCAGTATGTCGAATACGGAATGTTGAGAACAAGAAAAACAAAATGACGGTATCAGCCATCAAGCTGGATCGAGCGATCGAGCGGGAATCATGAGATTCTCCATTTTTCTTTAGATTTCCTGAACTTTCCTGGAAAACAAACAGAATCACGTCTGGTGTGAAAGACGAACCTCGACTGGGGAGGAAAGACGGAGATAGTATTGAGATCACAGGCTCTGTTTGCCTTAAATTTCATCTTCTGCGTGCCGGTCCTAGTGAGATCTCGTACGCAGAGGAAACTAACCGTAACACGCTTTCGATTCAAAATCCTACGCTGTTTGGGAGGAGAATGAGTTTTGAATTGAGGAGAAGCTAACGATCTGAATCATCGTTTGAAATGAAGAGGGAATCGCAATTTATACAAGAGGAATGGCGGGGACCTAAATTGGGTAGTGTCAGGCCCAAGTTTCAAATTCTCATTTTTAAAGGTCTTGTTAGGTTCTGGAAATTACGATTGAAATTGAAATTATTTCCTAATTTATTTAGTTGTATGTAATAGAAAATAAAAAAATAAAATTTGATAGTTGCAAATTATAATTCTTTAATTATAAAAACTTAACTGTTAATGAAAGCTGATTCTAAAATTTATGAAGTGTGCACTATTATGGATTTAAATGTCATTAATAAGCAATGTTTTAAAAACTAAATTTGAAGTTAAATCGGTATTACAAAATAATTAAAGTTTAAAATATTCAATCGATATTAAATTGTCATAAAATCAGTTGAAAAATAAAATTAAAAAATTGTTTTAAATAGGCTATTCTTTCCTATCAAAAAATTTAAAGTATAATTAAAAAGATTATTAAATAAAAATTAATCAGATTATTTTGATTTATAAAAATTGATTAATATATAAAACTAGTAAATTAATTAATAAGCGGATCGATTTTTAACCAAAAAAATTATTAAACTAAATATAATCGAAATATTGAAAACTAAACCTAAAGTTAGCCGGTTCAATATTAAATTGATCAAATAAGTTTAGTGTTTAAAACATTGTTAGTAATAATGTCAACAAAAAAAAAACATTGTTAGTAATTATGCAAAGAAATAAAATATTAACAACAATATTATGTATATTCTTAGTTTATTTATTACGTATTTAAAGGTTAATAATTACAAATTATTTCAACATAAAAATGTAAAGTAAAATAGTTAGTTGCGTTCGAACTAACCTCTCGAGTGTAACCCTAATATTAAATTGGATCATATCAAATCTAATCTAATAACAGTAAACCAAATCGAATTGGCCAACCTTACCATTCCTAATTCCCAAGTATTGAGGTCAGCATCGAGTCCCTAATACTCACGTTTGCTTTATCCGTCCGTCAATGGTCCCACGTCTCGTTTATATTGGTTAAAAGAATGTTTTATAAATAGAAAGTTAAAAGAGTAAAAAAAATAAAAAGTTCAATTAGAAAAAAATAAAAAATTCAATTAGAATTAAATAGTTAAATAATCAGCTAAATATTAAATAATTTAAAATATAATTATAAGAGATTGTTGTTATTTATTGAAGAATTTAAAATTTAATTAAAAAAGATATTAATAAATCAAATTTTATTTATTTATTTTAATTGATAAGAACTTATTAATTTGTAAAAATTGACCAATTAATTAATAATTTGATCAATTCTTAATAACAAGAATTATTAAAATAAATTGGACAAAAAAATTTAAAACGAATTAAAATATTAAACAATTTTAAACTTTTACAATCAAAATAGTCGAAACTAGTTATTTTTTAATCATTAGTTGAATCGAGAGAAGCAAAAAAAACTGGTCACCCTTGCACTCGAAGAATTAAGAAATAAAATTTCTTTTTTTCACGTAATTTTAAAATATATAATTAATGTCTTTAAATTAATCTAATTATTTAAAAAACAAAAACAGAACTTCTAAAACATAGACACGTGACAAACAAGAAATCCCCCAGAGAGTCAAATAATAGAATATCATAACGCAGCACAATCAAATATAGTTTGGTGGGAGTCTCTGTTGAATGGTTATCGACTATTTGGCTTGTTGCCCTTCCCAGTTCCCATACGTCTCCTTAATAACTAAGAAACGATCAAGTTATCTTCAAAATATTATTTTTATATAATAAATGAATCATTAAAATTTTCACTTAAATTTGATTTTAATTGTATTATCATGTAAGATTTAAATAAACTCTTCGTACCATAAAGATTATTCAAACTTAATTTTAGATTAACGTAAATATTACTAATTCTCTTATAGTAAGGATAAGTAATTGATAACTTCAGTATCACTTATAAATCATTAAAAAATTTGAGTTTTATTCAATTTAATCTAACATTAATAAATTGAAATTGAAACTAAACAATAATAACAACAACATGCACTTAATATGAGAAAATCTGGTAATAAATAGCTTTATTCGTAACTAGGAGATGGACTATTTTCGATAGATCTATATCAAGAAAGAAAAAATAATCAATATATATGTGTGTGTATTTATACATATACATATTAAAATAATAATACATACATAAAATATAAAATAAGTAATAAACTAAATAATACAATAAAATAGAAAAATAAAGAGTAAATAAAGTAAATAAATACATGCACAAGAAAAAAAGTAAATAAATAAAGTCATTAAAATAAAATATTTAAACAAAGTAAGGATATGTTTAGGCTAAATCACTAAGAAACAAGTAATACGTATTTAAATGTTTAAGCTAGATACAATAGGGAAATACTTAAATGACCTATGAAAAAGACAAGAATCTTTTTATATGAGATTATTTATCCAATATTTTAGTATGCTAAAATTTTCTATTAAGAGTCATATCTTCAATAAGTTTTGGTAGAGTCGCATTATTCTTTATCATCTCATACAATTTTTCTTACAGTCTTTAGATACAATCTTTTCGCAACATGTCTAAGCCACTTAATTATTGTCTCTCTTGAATTTTCAATAATATTGAACAACTTTAATTTGTCTCTTATCATTAGAATAGAGTATCTTATCTCTGTCATTATTAACTTATAATTATATACCTATTTGGTTGGCTAACACTTTGTTTCGTAGAGCACGACGAATATAATCGCTAAATGATAAAATTTACCTTTAAGCTTGAATAATATATTGTTGTCATATTAAACTCTTAATACACTTATTCATTTAAGTAACCTTAATGTGATATGATAAAATATGTCTTTATTAATTTCTTCACGTTATGGCTAAAGTTCTTCAACTCTAATATGTCCGTCCAAATCTTTTAAACAGTTTTTTTTTTAACATCAAACATATCTATTCGGCTAATTGACAAGATAAACAAACAATATTTTTTCTGGTTAACAAATCCCAACAATCCACCGAAATTTGAAAAGAAGTATGACCTACAAAATAGTGCCAAGTTCGAGCTATAACGTTACGTTTGGTTGCTGTCTCCGGTAGTTAGAGACGGAACGGAACAAAAATTTAGAGACGAAACGGAACAGAAACTGAGGACAATGAGGTGTTTGATTATAGTGGACAAAACAGAAAAAACTGTCTCCGTCTCGATAACAGTAACCAAACACGGGATAAGAGTTGCACTGCAACTACATTGACTCATGGGCAATCTCATGGGCAGAAGAATTAAAGAAGTGATAAAAATGCAAACAACTATCCTTCTTTATGTCCTGTTTCTAAGGACATGCTCCGTCTTTGGATCCTGCACGTGCTACAAGTGGATTGACTCATGGCAGTGTTCTGAAATTCGGACTGGTCATCGAACCGGAAGCTTTACTGGTCACCGGTGTGATATCATAATTATGCAACAATTATATTTAATTATATATAATATTAAAAATACCAAAAATACCAAAAAATAAAATAAAAAATAAAAAATTGTCGAACCGAACCGATCCGACCGGTCAATTAATCGGTTTTCACCGATTCGAACTGGTCCAATTCAAGATCGATTTTTTAGGATTAATCGGATCGAATAGCCGACTGGTCACCGGTCGAACTGGCCGGTCCGGTCCGGTCCGAATTTGATAACATGACTCATGGATAAAAGATTAACTCACGGGCAAAAGAATTAAAGAAGTGACATAAATTCAAACAACTATCCTTCTTTATGTCCTGTTTTTAAGGAGATGACCCGTCTTTGGATCCTGCACGTGATAACGGAACAAGTCTAAGATCACATTACTGGTCAACAAAATTAGATGAGCAATGTTGAAAAGTCCAATGTTTTTTAAACCAGATAGGACTAATCCGTTCAACCGAAATAAATATAAATTAGTTTGATTTTCAGTCTTGTTTAACTTAATAACTTTTTATAAGAAGAACCGGCACGAATGGACTTTTGAAAAATTGGCCAGTTCTTTGAAGGATTGTAAAATAGTTTGTCAATGTTTTCACTTTTTTCAATTCTTTTATAAAATTTAATTAATAAATTATATTTTTCAAAATTATACTTTTATTTATATCTCTTTATATTTTAATTAAAATTTTTAACTAAAATTATTATTTTTAAAAGTAAATTGCTATTTTTATTTATTTAATCTCACTAATAAATTGTATTTATCAAATTTTAATTCTTTATTTATCTATTTATCCTTTAATTAAAATTTTTAAATTATTATTGTTAAAAACTAATTATTATTTTTATTATAAATTTGTTTAATAAATTGAATTATTAATTAATATATAAAAATAATTTTGCATAAGATAATTTAAGAATGTGTTAGAATATAATATTTGAATTATAAATAATTATGTTTAAAGGATATTAGAAAAAGTTAAAATAAAGTTAGAGTCTTTTTTATTCACTTTCTTTAAACATACTTCAACTTTTATTAGTTATTAAATAAATGATAATATAAAATATCATAATAATAATAATGACTTTAAATTTTATGTCATATTAGTTTAAATTATTAGATTTGATACATATTAATAGAAATTATTAATGCATTTTTATTTCAATAAAGTAATAAAAATACTATATAGTAAGCAGACGTGTGTAGCATACCAGCTATAAGCAAAATTTTACAACTTATTAAGTCTATTTGTCAAATTATTTTTTTAATAACTTTTTTCTTCTGACCTTGTATCAACTGCTCTGTACTTTTTAATAATAATAATTATAATAATAATAATAATAATAATTATTATTATTATTTTGTATTTTTAGTACTTTTTATTATGTTCGTGTTATATTTTGTTTCCAGGTATATCATTTAATTATATTATATTTTATATATTTAATGTAATTTTATTTATATAATTATTTAGCGTGCCAATTTTACTTATTTACTCTTTTTCCTATATTACTCTTTTATTGTCGCATCTACATGCGGGTCTATTGGAAACAACATCCCTATTATATAAGAGTAAGATTGCGTACCATCAGATCTCTCCAGATCCTGCTTTATTGCAGGACTTCAGATTGGGTGTGATGACGAGGATGATAATGTTTTACTTTTCCAGATAATTCTTACTTTTTATTTATTATAAATTGATTTTATAAGAGTTTAATGCCAGTTAAACCTTAAACCTTTTACTTGATCGGTTCAATATCTAATCCGATTTTTAACACATTAAAAAAGACAGCGAAATTCAAAGGAATCTTGTTGTGCTTGACGGAGAAAGAAATTTTATGCTTTCCCTAGTCCCTGCCAAGTTTAGATTTTTTTCCTTGTAATTTGTCTTTTCTTAGAAACCACGTGTGGAAATTCAATGCATGGTGAGGCTGACTCGGGCCAATAATATTACCACGAAGTTCATCGCGAAGTGTAACACCTATAAATTTTTAATAGCATTTTTTTATACATACACTTATATTTGTTAATTTGTTGTGCAATTTATTTAAAATTTATAAACAATATCTTTACTTTTTAAGAATAAGGTTGTATAATATTGGACATTCTCAAACTCACGTACCAACAAGATTTATAATGAGTGTTGTTATCGTTGTTGTTTACGTGTCATTAGAAGTACTAAAACATGTGTCATTAGATGCAGGAAAATAAAATATAAACTTAAAATGTGTACCTCACAATTTCCTTCGTTCTTTATTGTCTTAGCTACTTCGAGATGTCGAAAACCACAACAACTAAAGGAGGGCGTCTCTAATGATATCCATAAGAAAAGCAAAGCCTGAAATCTCTTAGGAAGAATGGCTAGAACATACACAAATTGCTAGCTTTGTAGTGTGTTATTTAGGAGAGTATTTTAGGAAATGGTGAACAATTCACAAAAAAACAATTTGTTTTCTTACAACTTTTGCAGAAAAATGGAGTGTCTTTAACACCCTTTGACCTCCCTTTAACTCCTAACATCAACGGAGAGTTAATGGAAATTAAGTGACTCTTAATCCCACTTAATTTAGAATGAAACATTTACCCTTCTTTGAAGGGTAATTTTGTCATCTTACCTAATAACAAATATTCACATTTATCATATGATTCATAATCAAATTATCCTAAACTACCACACTTTTGTAGCTTAGTCATACATCTCTCATATCTTGGATCCCCATCCAAAATCATTTTACTCATTATTCGCATCTTCAATACGTGTGATCTATTGGATCCTCGGTTATATTGGTCACTTGAATTAACATTTAATTCAAGCAAGTCATGAGCAATGTCTAGCAATATATCATAACTCCAATTGACCGAAAAGTCAGTAGTTTGATTATGAACCTTTCCATAAACAATGTTCCCATGAAATTCATCATTTCGTCATTCTATACCCCACTTGGTTTAGAATATAATTAAAGTGTCAACTCTTACTAGACTGATTACGTCACATTTAGCCCAAGTGATGTTAATTCTTGTCCCTAAGGCTCATTAATCAATTGAATATGTCACTGAAGACTATCTTCATGACATTTCCATTATAGCCAGAGATTCCCGAGTAATAATCTCGACAAGAGGCCTTAGATATCATCTCCTTCTATCATGAGTGGTGAATCATTTATTGGCTACTTAGTTACTTTCGAATATCTCAAGCTGTACTTAGTTACCACCTTATGAGCAACTTTTGAGAGGCAATGAGGAATGGAGTCAAAGTACATGATCAATATCCAAAATATCTTTGAGCACCTCAAGTGTAAAGATATTTGTACCATTATTATGATGAGACTATCATTGATATTAAAATAGATTATCCATATGATTATCTCTTGGCCGATAATCCAATGTACTTACTACTCTTAACAAGCATCTGCGTGTTAACTCTCAACAACTCATGCTTACAGCCATGAGATCCACTGCTTTATCTAATCAAAGAGTATAATATGTGCTAGTATGTCCGGTTATAATGTCTTGTCTTATTAATCCTATGACTAAGGATGATTTAAACACTAATATAATTACATATAATAAGAATCACATTATTATGATTTCTTCACGATTTCCTTCATGCTATATAATGTATCAAGGACTTCATTAATTTGATTTAAGATCATTATCAATTCATAAAGAACACGAACATCAAATTAACGAGAATGCCTTTTTATTAATCATAAAGATTTGTACAATAAGTGCTAAAGGTGATTGCTTTTAGAGCACTTCTTTAACAATTTATGCAATTTATTTAAAATGTATATATATATTATAAATTATTATGTATATTTAATAATTTATTCATTTACACCTTAAAATAACATTTACAAATTTTATTAATATTAAAAATCTAAATTATAAACATATAATAAGCTACTTCTAAGTTAAACCCGAGAGTAGGCTAAAAGAACCTTTTAAAAAATTTTAGTATCTTTTTAAAAATAAATAATACAAATAAATTTTATTTAATTATAGAATAAAAATGTTGATTCACTAAGAAATATGCATAATAATAACATATATGTCACAATTACTATATAAATATTTACATTTTAAATTTCTCAAAAGTCTCTTTATTAATTAGAGATAAGACTATTGACTACTAGACTTTTCCAAAGCTTACATTTTAACGTAATTTATACTAGAGCAAACTTTCTATTCTTACCACTTCTTAATTTTATGAAATCACAAGTTCAAAGTACGTATGGCAATGAGTCGAGCTGGTTTCAGGCTACGGCCTAGCTGCTGGTATGCAGGCCTCACTAGATCCCAAATCCAACTTCTCAAACCCAAAATTTATTAGAATTAAGGGGCTGTTTGGTTCCACTTTTGTTTTTCTGTTGTTGTTTTTAGTTTCTGTTTCCTGTTTTTAGTTTCTGTTTTTTTTCTAAAAAAACGAAAACCTATTTGGTTGAAATTTGCAATATAAAAACCGAAAACAAAAACCTGTTTGGTTGAAATTTTTAATAAAAAACTGAAAACAAAAATATATTTGGTATTATTATTATTATTATTATTATTATTATTAATTTTTATTCTTATTATTAATTTTTATTCTTATTCTTATTCTTATTATTATTATTATTATTATTATTATTATTATTATTAATTTTTATTACTATTCTTATTATTATTAATTTTATTAATTATTATTATTACTATTATTATTATTATTATTAATTTTTAATAAGTTATTCTTATTATTAATAATTTTTAATAAGTTATTATTATGATTATTAATTTATTATGATTATTATTATTATTATTGTTGTTGTTGTTGTTGTTATTGTTGTTGTTGTTGTTGTTGTTGTTGTTGTTTTTATTATTGTTGTTGTTGTTATTGTTGTTGTTGTTATTATTATTATTCTTGTTGTTGTTGTTGTTGTTGTTATTATTATTATTATTATTATTATTATTATTATTATTATTATTATTATTATTATT
>JAOTAX010000009.1:25484670-25507002 GCA_025629825.1 Erythroxylum guanchezii | reverse complement strand
TTGCAAATATTGCCTTTGTTCTCATATCCAACTCTTCCATTGGATAACTATTAGGAAAGTTAATGGAGCATAATAAGGTTTTACACTCTAAGATTCAAAATTCAAGCTCAAACTTGATCAGGACCGAATATTAGAATCAACACTAAATCAAAATTTCATAAATAAAGGTGATAATATGAGTTTGATTTAATTTAAATCAATACTAAATTAAATTTAAATTGACAAAATTTTAATATTAATTTTGATTTTAAAAATAATCTCTTACTTTAGACTATTCAAAGTTTATTTTTGTTTAAGTTTGATTACGTTTTAAATTATTCTAACCAAAATTAAATTTTAAGATTATATTTTAAGTTTTGATAATTTCAAATTTAGTTTGAATCAATCGAGTCAAATATTATCTCAAACTCAATTCGAAATATAAAATTTCTTTAGTTGGACTAAAACTCAACAAATTATTCAATTAAGTCAAATCTTAATTATTAATATCATTTTAAGTTTTAGATAATTTCAAATTGAGTTCAAATCTCTCTGAGTCAAATATTATCTCAAACTCAATTCAAAATCTAAAATTTCTTTAGTTACTAACATTTATCAAAATATTCAATTAAATCAAATGTTACTTATTAATTTCAAATTAAATTAAATTGAATCAATTTTTTTAAGATAGCTAGGTTGTGTGATTTAGTCTAAAAAGGTCTTAATGAGGCTTAATACATTGTCTATAATATGATTACAAATTATCTCTTATTAATAACTTGTTGGTTAAGAAAAGAGTATGTAGTAATTAAAAAAAAGATTATGACCTTGTTTGACAAATGGTTGATCAACTATTTTTTGGCAAATTAAGAGGTATTTGGTTGTTTGATCATGTTAAACCGTTGATAATGATGTTGGTAATCAGTTGATTGAGTTGGTGAATTGAATCTAGTTTGTTATTTTTGAAAATGCTCCTATGAGGAGCATTTTGCTGCAATGACCAAGAAATTAAGGAAGAAAAGACGATTGTGCCTAAACGTGAGAACAAAAAGAGAGGGACAAAGAGAGAAATAGGAATTGAGGTAGAGATAAATAGAATATTTGATAATTTAATTTATTTATATTATACCAATAAATAAAAATTGTACTTGATAGAGATATAAATTACTTGTTGATCTATAGGTAAGGATGATGATGCTATGCAAATTATGAAACTTCTGCAAATTAAGTAATTTTTGGACAAGAGAATGAGTTTTGATTTTTGGTGGCTTATCTAGCGGGTTATAAGGTTGTTTACTTTTCGAACCATATATATAAAAAACCATGCACGACTTCCTAACTAACAGGAGAATTATAGATATATGAATTATTTAATGGTCATGAAAAACGAAGTTTTAATACGTTTAGGATGAATCAAAGTACATTTTGCCAATTATGCATGGTTTTGGAAAGCAATTATAGTTTGAGGCCTTCAGATAGGATGTCAATTTTGTAGAAAGTGAGTTTATTCGTATATGTCCTAAGTAAAGGTGTCCCTAACAGAGATATTTAATAGCGCTTTCAACATTATGATAAAACTGTGAGTAGGTTTTTAAAAAAGTTTTGAATACCATGAATGGATTTTTAATGTATATATTCGTATCAAAAGATCCCGAATTCAAGGAGATTCCTCTACAAATTGCCAATGATATTAGATATATGTTACGTTTTAAGGTAATCGAATATGTTTTCCTCCTCCTTCATTATATTTTTCGTTGAAAATGATAGTTTTATCATCTTATAATTATTGTTTTATCATCTTATAATTGCATTGGAGCTATTGATAGTATACCTGCAATGGTAGTTGTTACAGAGGATGATCAAATGCAATGTAGAAAACGAAAAGGAATGATGACTACAAATGTATTGACAGCATGTGACTTTGACTTACTATTCACGTATGTTTTAGTGGGTTTAGAGGGATCAACACATAATTCTCATGATAGTATTACTTTTTGTTTAATGTTAGCTAGACATCGTTCTTAGATTATTATAAATCTCTGTTTTAAATGATGATGTTGACTTCTTTTGTTTTATCTAAATTCTTATAAGAATATTCAAAGACATAATACTCATATCTTTATAATTTTTTTAAGCCATGCCTTCATAAGTCATTTTACTCATAAACAACTAATACTAATCAGTTGATTGTACCAAATATCTTTAAATAAACAAGTGATGTTATCCGCTGGTTAAATCAATTATATTAATCCACTATTAACTAATTGCTGATAGAATCAACCAATAGTTAATGTAATATGCTAACTGCTAAACAAAGCCTATATTTACACTCTTTGTATGTTTTTTTTACCCCGTAACTTAGAATTTAATAATTATAGAAAATAGGAAAATTAGTATCTTGAAAGATAAACATAAAAAGTGAGATAGTTTCATTTCAAATTCAAATTGCTTATTACTAACTACAAAATGAATTAATTACCAAAAAAACTACAAAATTAATAAGAAAATTACTTTATCGTCAATCACATTAACAATCTTTACCTAAAAAGAAAATTTAGAACAAGTTAATTTTCTTATAGGCTTAATTACCTAATTGCCACAACTTGTATTAACTAAATTATTTATATATATTATGAATTATTTACTGATATATATATGAATAATTTAATCTGTACAAGTACAATAATCACGAGAACTACAAAATGATAACTTCCAAGCCTTTTTCTTTTTGTTGTTTTCTTTATCTTGCCATTTTATTGTAAGCCAGTAGTTTAACAAAATCCCGAGGCACATTAGACGATTAGTCATGTTGGTTTAACTCAAATAGGGATGAGATTTTGGTTCGGGTCTGATTTGATATGACCCAGTTTTTGTTATTTTAAAAATATCTTTTTTTTTCTTCATTCAAAATTTCTGAATTCGAAATAATGTCCAAATGAAGAGCCTAATTTTTTTTAAAAAAAATTGAAAAATAATTATAAAAAATCTGAATCCTAATCAACTCTATACCTGAATGTCTTTTCTAGTCTTCAGAGTCCGATAAGTGCCAATCTTGGAAGGTACGAAATAATGGACTCCGTTGTCGTTTCAGTTCATTCATGTGCTCAAACTTTTCCGGGTGGGTCCAAACCCAAATAGTTCTCGATCTGATAAGCACACTTTGTTCAATTGTTGACTTCCAATCTCCTTTTTCATCGGCCGGTCGCCTTGGAGCCATCATTTTACAAGCTCGGAGCTTGGGACCACCGTGTCGGAGCCCCGAGAACGCAGTTACAGTTCCGATTTGTTTGGGGGTTTGTTTCTTAGGTCAATATGGTTGTTGATTCTGTTCATTACCTGGGTTCAATAGAGATTTCTTCAACTTTGATTTATTGGTGCAGAGGATGGGGCAAGGAAAGTGGTTGATTCTGGTAATTAGCGCATGTCTACTTTCCCTTTCTTGTGGGGGAGGTAATGATCAATTCAAGTGCACTTTAGGATCAAAAGTCTCTTCGGAAGACATTAGTTGAATAATTTTTATATTGGAAAGTTGTGTTCTTCCCTTTTCATATTCCTTTCTTGGATAAGAAAGTATTGTTTGGATGCTGTATACCATTTTTGTATATTGGGCATTGAAAGAGGAATTTGTTGTTTCATGTAGAGCAAAGGATAAAGCACAAGCACAAGAACAAGGACATAGATCAGCTCAGTGCTTACAATCACACTCTTGCCACAATTTTGGTGGAGTATGCTTCTGCGGTGAGTTTTATGAACAGCAGTCTGATAGATTTTGAAGTCTTAGTTTTCCAGGAATTTGATGTTCTTGAATGAAGAAAGTTTCTCATTTGGAGGCTGAAAATGAGGTTTGTACTTGCAGGTGTATATTTCAGATCTGACAGAATTGTTTACTTGGACTTGCTCAAGATGTGATGGTGTAACCTCGGTATATCTCGGTTGTGTTGAATTTTTGTTTCCTCTTCGTTCATGTCGTCGTTGTTCTTAATTGACTGTTAAATCTGTTTTGGATGAAAACAGGGGTTTGAGATTATAGATCTGATTGTTGACATTCAGCATTGCTTACAGGTACACTCTCTTAGTACCATCACTTATCTATTACTAGAATAGACCCCATTCCCTTATCTGCTTGTTCGACATATAATTATTTTTTGCCCATATACTCTAAATTGATTTTCATGGTTATTGACGTATAGGGGTTTGTTGGAGTGGCAAAAGATCTTAATGCTATTGTTATTGCTTTCCGAGGAACCCAAGAACATAGGTAATGATATGTTTTCGCTTCATGTTCCTCTTCAAAATATTGATGCACGGTTTGCATCTTTCCCCTGTGGGAAAGTTAAGTTACTGGTATTGCTTATCTATATTCTTAAGGTGTGTACTGTGCTAAGAACAAATGAAACAGTAGAACACCCATGCACAATCCCAAATCATTCTTGACTGAGATGTACTTTTTTGGCTCAACATAAAGTAAGATTTGAACTGGTTGGGAGTGTTTGATGAGCTGTTAACCCTTTTGGTGCCCTTTGGTTGCCTATACAATAGCTCTATCATAATCTATTTGTGTTTCTCATGCCATATTTTAGTGCTCTTTGTAAATTTAGGAATGTCTTGTTGGTTGTTATCTTTATTGCTGAGTTTCTCTAGCTATCTTGTTTTAGTTGATTAATTGCGTCTCTACAGCATCCAGAACTGGGTTGAAGACTTGTACTGGAAACAGCTTGACCTAAGTTATCCTGGCATGCCTGGTGCCATGGTACGTACTGCAGAAAGTTATGCCGAGTGATAACTGAAGTGTATGACGGAGGTTATTTCTTCATTTGTTTCTCTTGCTCTGCCATTCATATTTTGAACTTTTCTATAGGTGCACCATGGATTTTATTCTGCTTATCACAACACAACAGTACGGCCCGGGGTCTTAAATGCTATCAAAAGAGCAAAAGAGTACTTTGGAGAACTTGACATCATGGTGACGGGGCATTCAATGGGAGGGGCTATGGCTGCGTTCTGTGGAATTGATTTAGTTGTAATACTAGTCAACCCCTATCCACCAAAATGATCAATTATTGATAACATATACCAAACTCATAACAATCTTTTCGTTTTGTTTTTGTCGGATATCTCTGTTCCAGGTGAATCATGAAGCAAAGAATGTTGAGGTTCTTACTTTCGGACAGCCTCGTATAGGCAATGCTGTTTTCTCATCTTATTACAGTGAACTGGTACCAAATGCTATCCGTGTCACCAATGACCATGACATTGTTCCTCATTTGCCGCCTTACTTTTACCATTTCCCTCAGAAGACGTACCACCACTTCCCAAGAGAGGTAATTTTCCTTTGCTAAAGTGATTCACAACACATGACATTTAAGATAGTCTTTAGTCCATGGAACTAAGTGAATTAGAGCCCATTGACACACATAGCTGCATTGGTTTGTTTATTTGCGTTTTCACACTTCAGTGGTGTCTCATGATATAAAATGTTGGCATTTGTTGATGATCCGTACGATTTCTCGTTAACCCTACGATTCAAGGCTTTTTGTTCCCCTTCAGGTATGGTTGTATAACATTGGAGTGGGAAGTCTAGTTTATAAAGTAGAGAAGATATGTGATGGTTCCGGCGAAGACCCAAACTGTAGCAGGTGAGTTTTCCTCTTTTAGATAATCTTTAGATTAGTGTAAAATCAAGGTTTTAAGATTAATTACATCTGTTGAAATCTGAGGAACGTTTAAAACTTACAGGTAATTGAATGTTAAGACTATCTATCTTTTGTTACTTCCATCCCAAAATCTCTACACAAGCATTGTCTCATTTGCGATCAGCTTGTCTTTAATGAAGTTCAAGTAGGTAGTAAACTCTTGGAATCTGTTCTCCATTTTTGACGCAGGTCAGTGCTCGGCAACAGCATTGCAGACCATTTAGTCTATTTTGGAGCTAAAATGATGTGTGAGTCATGGAGATCTTGTCCTTTGATGATGGATTCTCGTCTAAGAGACTATGGCAGAACAGATCTCAGAGGAAACTTCATATTATCTCGAGAACTTCCCTCTCCTGTTCTGAAATTGAACAAGGAGGTTGGTGCTGCTGCTGGAAGCAACCAGGCTTAGAATCTTACACCGTTCCTTCTTGTTTTCACCTCTCACAAATTCATTCTTAATCCTCCATTTGGAGGCTTTCTGGGTCTTAGTGGCGGCCATTGTTGTTTGACTGGTTGGTGGCAGAACGTGTACATGTATAGGAAACAATGTAAATCTTCGACATTGTAAATGTTAAAAACACAAAACAAACGAACCCATTAAAGAATTTTCACATGGTGTTCAATATCACTTCTGCAATTGTGAATTGACTGAATCATTATGAATCTCTTTCAGGTACTTTGAGTGCAAAAATTATCCTTAATTTTTATTCTTTTCCAACAAGAGAATTCATAGTTGTTATTTATGTGTGAATTTTGCTTAGAATTTGTAGTTGTTATTTTGTAGAAATCTTGCTTATATGTTAGCCTGCTGACTTGTTTGTGCTAGTGTTAATGTATGACATGTAGGTTCAGAATAGATCCAGTCAGTTCAAGCCTTTTTGGGTTCACAATTGATCGGTCAGGTCAAGTTTTTAAATATTTAAATTTAAAATTTTTAAATCTATTTGAGAGTTTGAATTTAATTTAATTTGGAGAATTGAGTTCGAGTTTAATCAGAAATAATCCCTCTATTAAGTAAGAATTAGATTGTATATTATTAGACCTTCTCAAATTTCCCACTTCAGCAAGACTTCAATCAGATATTGAAAATAATTTTTAAAAATTATAATAAATTGTCATATTTGATAAATCGAACTAAATTTAATTAAATTTGAATTCTTGAATTTAAATTCAATTTTAGGCTTAAATTTTTAGTTAATTTAAAAAAATTATAATTTTATTTTTTTTAAAAAAATGTAAATTAGTTTATTACGATTATTAAATTTAATTTTTTTTGATATAAATAACTCAAATTGAGACTTGAGTTTACTAAATGGGCTTTAATTCGTTAATTTTCTTAATAAAAAGTAATTAAAAAAACTAACAGTGAGACGCGCGCGCGTGGTGTAGGTTTGTCTTTGCATTACATGCGTGCGGTAGAAATATCCCACGTCATATATATTTTTTGTAAATATATAATTCTTTGTCATAGGAAATTAAAAAAAATTAAAAAATTGGTTTGTCCATTCCTCGGACTCTTTCGCCGGTGATCCAAGGGAGATGCTCCTCGGGAGTAACGGCTAAAATTACCCACAAGATCACTTTATATTTACCAGATCAACCACCGTCTGTTCTCATAGGATGGAAGGGTATTTCGATCATTTTGTCCAACTCTACTGGCAGCCCACCGGTTTGGGGAAGAGGATAGTGCCACGTTTCAAACGCTAACATCACTTGGATATTTTTCCCGTTTTTGAAAATAACAAAAGAAAAACCATTCTCTTCTCCACCTTATCCTGTCCGGTCCTCTGAGACCGGAAGATTAGCTAAGAAACGGCGTCGTTTCAGTCTGTTTTTGGGTACATCAGTAAGTTGAAATGGTGTAGACTGTAGAGGTAGGGAGAGAGTAGTTTCAGTCTGCCTCAGCTTACTGTTAAACAATGGCCATCGGCGGTTTACTTTCTAACCGGAACTTCGGTTCTTTCGTCGGCTCAGGTATGGCTTTTACTCTTCTTTTTCTTTTTTAGTTTTGAAGTTCTCTGCATGTGAATTTTGTTGCTCTTGAAAAGAGTTGGATTGTTTACGGTTTGAGACTAAGAGAGTGTTTGGTTGCGGGTAAAGTTGGAAAAAGAGAAGAAGATTTTTCACATCGGAGAAGCATTTATACTGTACGGTATGTACAAGGGAGTGTGAATGTGTTTTATGAGAAGTTACAGAGACGGGCAGTTAACGGTTTCAGTTCAGGAGGATTGTCATATTCTGCGTTTGTTCAAGCATTTGGTGGTAATTCAGATTATAAATCCATGAAGCTCTCGAAAGCAGCAGCAGCAGCTTATCCTCGGAGAAGAACATGCGGCTGTTTTGTTTCTTCAGATCTCACCAGAAAAGCGCAATTCTGTAATTTAGATTGTGCGAAGTTGAAGCGAAGTCGTGCGTACTACAAGTCGGAGGAATATGAGATAACTGATGGCGGTGTGGAGTCGGTGGATGGATCAACTGAGGTGGTTTTTGTGGAGGGAAATGCCCAGGAAGCGTCTGCTTGGTTGGAACAGTTTCCAAAACGATGGGTCATTGTGCTGCTCTGTTTTACTGCGTTTTTGTTGTGCAACATGGACCGTGTGAGTTATTTTTGAAGTTCTCTTTTTTCCTTTTCTTCACTCAAGTGTTGTGGTTTGGATGTTCAATTGAAATGTTGCTCATATAAGGTTGGATTTTGTTGCATACAAATTATAATAGTTTGGTGAAATTTTTTAGTTTGGATTTGCAATCACTATGTCTAATTTCCATGGATTGTATGAACGCTGTCAATTCTGTTGATCTTGTCACGTGAAATTGGGTGAGGAATTAGCAATTTCAATTCTACATCTGAATTCCTAAGACAAACTTACAAAATTGATTGTTTCGATTAAGAATCATACATGTCAATGGTTTGCTGTTATCACTAGTTTTCATAGCTTAATCATGTGCTAGTTTCAATCTTTTTGTTGCAGGTTAATATGAGCATTGCAGTACTTCCGATGTCTAAAGAGTTCAACTGGAACAGTGCAACTGTTGGTTTAATTCAATCATCATTTTTCTGGGGCTATCTACTGACTCAGGTATGATCTTAGATATTCATGATGTCTCAGAAGTTTGGGAAACTTAATTAACTATTGGTGCAGTAACACGAAACTTATTTAAAGAAATATTTCTTTTGCATCTCAAGAGCTAGAAACTTTATTGCTTAATGTTCAACTGTAATTTGTTTTTACCGGTCTCTAGATTCTTGGGGGTATCTGGGCAGATAAACTTGGTGGAAAACTGGTGCTGGGTTTTGGAGTTGTGTGGTGGTCAGTTGCTACTGTTTTGACGCCTATTGCAGCAAGGATTGGACTTCCTTTCTTGCTTATGATGCGTGCTTTTATGGGGATTGGCGAGGTTGTCTCTTCTTATACGCTTCTACTTTTGATTTGCAGTTTACTTTTGGATATTTCATATTTTATGACAGTGTTTCATACTAGAAAAGGCATATGAACGTTATGGAAGCAGAAATGAACCTAACATGAACTAGTTTTCAAGGTCATTAATGATAACAGAGCTATGAAATGAGACTAGAATCTTCATTTGAAATATGAAATTGGTTGTCTCCGTGCTGGTTTTGTTGAGTAAAATCTCTCAAGTCTTGTCATTCTTCTGTAGTGTTTCTTGTCTTACTTTTTGAATTTTGAGGTGGATCTAGGGACTTAATCTATATTCTAATGGAGTAACCTACTACTGCACTCATAACCCATAATATTTTAATTTTTCATGGAAAGTAAATTGAGGATTCATATTGCCCATAGTGACCAATTTGCATGCAGGGTGTTGCAATGCCTGCCATGAATAATATTCTTTCCAAGTGGATTCCTGTGTCGGAGAGAAGCAGATCACTTGCCTTAGTTTATAGTGGGATGTATCTTGGTTCTGTCACTGGATTAGGTGTTTCCCCCATACTAATCCACAAATTTGGGTGGCCATCTGTATTCTACTCATTTGGATCCCTTGGAAGTATTTGGTTTGCACTATGGCTAAGAAAGGTAACTTGATCTTGCATCATGGCTGTATTTTCATGCCAATAAGTTATAACTGTTTTTTCATGTTCTTGGCAAAAAAAAAAAAAAAGAAGAAGCTTAACTTGCATGTTGATAATATTGAGAACCAATGCAAGGTGTTTTCTGCTGGACCAAAATCATAACTGCAATAGCTGGATATGAGAATGCACAATATTGGACATAATGTTGGTGAAAAATGGATATTTTTATGAGTCATGACGGAGAAACTCAAAAATCTGTTTTGCATCTTTGGTTGGTTTGCTTCAGGCACATAGCTCACCAAAGGAAGATCCTGAACTTAGTTCTCAGGAAAAGAAGCTTATCTTGGGGGGCAACGTGTCAAAAGAACCTGTTTCAGTCATACCTTGGAAGTTAATATTATCAAAAGCACCTGTTTGGGCTCTCATCATCTCTCACTTCTGCCATAATTGGGGAACCTTTATTCTTTTGACGTGGATGCCTACCTATTACAGCCAGGTTATTTTGCTAATCTACTGTTACTGTTTTATTTCTGTTTATTTACTATACCTATGGCAATCGACAAAATAATCTTAGATTGATTGGATGCTTGTAATATGGTAATATATCTTCATTTTTTCACCTTGCATCATATGATTCAAATATTAAAATGTCTTTTCCTAGAAGTCATTAGAACTTGTAGATCGTTTTTCTATAAATATCAGCTCCATGTCAGAGACTAGTCCATCTGTCCTCTGTTATTTCTTTTACCGGTTGGTGTTATTTCTTTCCTACGAAAGCTTTACGTATTAGATTGCACCAATCAAACATTTTCTTTTAAATGTTTCTCATCTGAATCATTGGAAATACGAAACATCTTAACTTCTTCCCTTCACCTCAACTAAGCTTAAGCTTGAATTTTTCACCATTTTCATTCTAATTGGTTATTACTAGATTTTCTCCCAATCTATGGAGGATTAAGTTGTTTTTCCTTTATCTTCATGATTGTTTCCTCAGGTGTTGAAGTTTAACCTCACTGAATCTGGGCTATTTTGTGTCTTGCCATGGTTGACCATGGCTATTTTTGCAAACATAGGAGGCTGGATTGCAGACACACTTGTGAGCAAAGGTTTTTCCATTACAGCAGTTAGAAAGGCAAGGATTTATTTCCTGAGTCCTCTTTTATTGCCTTTTTGTTGTCGTTAACTCTGCTAATAATTCATCCAACTTCTTGCCTTTTAGATAATGCAATCAATTGGGTTTTTAGGCCCAGCCTTCTTTCTTACACAATTGGGCCGTGTTACAACTCCTGCTATGGCCGTACTATGCATGGCTTGCAGTCAGGTTGGTTTGAATTTATTATCAATTTCAGAGCATAAATTACTTGTTATTTTCCTTTCCCTATACTAATTCTTGTATAATTTCTTCCACAACGTTGACATTTATCTTCAAAATTTCCTTTTCAAGCTATAACATCTGTTTCTCATAAATCTACATAATATCACTAGAATGATCCGGGAATTTTTGCTGTTGAAGTGAGTGATCTGAGAATTTCTGGTTTGATGTCAAATGATGTCAATATGTTTGGGGATAACTTTACTTGAATAATTTGCTTTACCTAAATTGTGTGATTCCATCAAACTAGTGTTGATGTGAAATAAAAATGAGTCTACTCATTAACGGTGTGACTCAATTTACCTCTGGTATGCGTGGTTGACAACAGGGATCAGACGCATTCTCTCAGTCTGGGCTCTATTCCAACCATCAAGATATTGGCCCACGTTATGCTGTGAGTTGTTGCTCTCTGTATTGTGCAAATTATGATTTAAGTACACATCCAAAGAATAAAGATTACAAATTCTACTGTTATTGTCGCTTGACATTCGATGGCCCGTCAATTTATTTGATAAAATATCCTAAAAGCATTCACTGTAAAACTAATTAAAGATCTTGGTGAAAATAAGAGATTATCCAATGCCAGGGTGTACTGCTAGGACTTTCAAATACAGCTGGAGTGCTCGCTGGTGTATTTGGTACTGCTGCAACTGGCTATATACTCCAAAAAGGTAAGCCAGTAGATATCTTGTTTTACTTTGTCCTGGGATCTTGCTACTTCACTCACTTGTTTCGAGTCTGTTATTTCTGTTCTTTTAGGTTCTTGGGATGATGTGTTTAAGGTGGCTGTTGCACTCTACATCATTGGCACATTGGTCTGGAACATCTTCTCAACAGGTGAGAAAGTTCTTGACTGAAAGTTCTGTAAGAGAGGATAGTGGCCACAACCTACAAGCAAAAGGTTCCAAGTAGAAGCATTCAAAGAGGTCGAAGTGATTAAGATGGAACAATGTGGGAATAGAGACATATGCATGGTGAACAACTGAGTACAGAAAAAGCTCAGATTTCTTGCCACCTTTTAGGTACTTACTTAGCCCTATCCCTGAAATGATTTAACTCTGGCGACAAAGATTTTTTAAGTCAGGTAATGTCCCTTTCTTACATCTTAGTAATCAAGTAGATAAATGTCCTAATTTATATCTACAAGTAAATGAGCTTTTTGCACTCCTGCAACTCTCAACATATGCTCCTGTCAGATTTTTAATTAGAGATTGAGAAATTGGCCTGGACCCAACCTGAATTGACTGGCTTCAAGCCGCCAACTGGGCCTCGGGCGGGTTAGGCCGACCCATTATCAACCCTACTTTTCATCACCCTACAATAAGTCTTAATTCCATGGCTACTTCATGGTTGCTAAATTCTAGCAAAACAAGCTGACTTGATTGTACACCTACAAAGCATTGAGCAGTCTGCCTTGGTAGAAATGTAGGTAATGAAAGTATAGACATTGGCAAAAGTTATGGATAAATATTTTAATATTTCTTTGCTTTTTTCGATAATTCTTAACATTTTCACATTTATATATTAGATGTTATCATTATTTCATAAATCAATGTTCAATATATTAAAATTTAGTTATAAAATCTTTAATGTAAATAAATATTTATTCTTGTTACATAAAATGTCAAAATTCTAATAACGTTGAAGGATAATTTTTAAATGACAAGATTTTAAAATTTGTTAAAAAAAAGTTAAAGTTGAATCTAATCTTTTCACTTGAATCTATAGGTATCTGGAGTTTGTGAAGAGACGTTGTGATAGAAATTAGAATTGGTAAAATTGGTACGTGTTTCATTAAAATAAATATATAAATTTTTATTTAATCGAATATTAAATTTAATTTAAATGTAGACTTAAAATTTTGAAAGGTCTGACTATTATTTATTATTAATGCAATTTGAATTTATAGAAACAGTTTCATCGCATGATATTGAATATCTTTCAGATCTTGAGTATTAGTTGGATTTTTATTAGGTTGGTGTTATACAATGGAAACTTATATACAACAACGATAACATTTTTACTCGTATACAATAACAATAACATATGATGAAAATCTCGCTAAATGCGGAGTTTAGAAAGATTTAATAGTACGTAGTTCTATTGTTACGGCAATTTAAACTTTATATCATCCACCATAGTTGACATTATTAACAAGAATTGCCTTGGCAAAATATCAGTCGACGTGGTTGATAAAGCATATTTGAGTTGCGTTAAATGTGTATTATTTCAAATACCATAAATTCAATGCATCGACCAAAAAGGTAACAATTAACTTATTTTAAATAGAAGATTGATCAGAGTTACGTTAAACTTCCTAAATAATCTTATCTAAATTTTAATTATTAATTCATAAAATAAATTACTAAAATATATAATTAAAGCATTTTTGTATTTATGTAGAGATTTACTTACTATACTGTCAAATAAAAAAGGGAATTTGAAAAAGAAAAAGAAATGCCTGTTGAAGGCGTCATAATCACTGAACCAGTGACATCGATTTGGTAACGGTTGGCGGGATATTTGTCCCGAGCAGTACACATTTTCCATTTTAGCATGCCTTTTGTGCAGAATTTGCTCTTCCCCTCTCTAGATGAGCTTAACATTGCCATAATAGCTATTCACACAACATAGCTTTCTTTTCAGGTGCAATTTCTCTGTGGTTTCAGTTTCACACAAGCACGAATTGAAAGTTCAGAAAATCTCAATCACCTGGTATTACTATTCTTATAACCAACACGGGACGCGATCACTTGTGTCATTTGTGCTGTTTCAATTATGTTCTAATCCATCTCATATTTATGTAGAATCATTTGTGTTGTTTTAACTTTATTTCAGTCCATCTCATCTATATATTTATGTGAGTTCTATATAAATATATAGATGAGATGGACTGAAACATAATTAGAATAGCACAAATGACATAGGTGATTTCATTTGCCAACATCAATAACAAATAAAAAATCAACGATCCATAACCCGTAAGGTTCTTTACTTTGTGAAAGTCTAGAAAGAGTTATGATAATAATAAATAACAACTCAAAGCAAGTCTAACAAAATTTAGAAAAACTCAATAGTACATATTATTACCACTGCTCCTCTGTAGCAGAACAAAAAAGAACATAACCACTAAATTTTATAATATAAATATAGGACTTATACTTCAATTATGAAACTTTATTTCCTCTTACAACCAATAGAGACAAATCAAAATAGAAAAAAAAATCTATGAAAACTTTTGAAAGTAGAGTGAGTTTAAAATACTCAACTCTTTTTTTTCCCCCTCTTTTTTTGTATTTTTTTTCCTTTTCTTATCCCTCTCGTATTAATCATGAAAGGTTAAAAATGAAGAAAAACTATGCCTAGGTTTGGCATGTGTAAGTCATATTGCTCTATCTTCAAAGCCTGTGAGTGAGACAAAGTAGGGACTTACTGTATGACCCACGCCCACTCTCCTCTTCCCTTCTCTTTATATTGTATTTTCACAAGGACTCAGTCCCCATCTTTCCTTAAATAACACAACGTGACCTTAATAACAACTTCCACCTTCCTATATTCTCTTCACTTTCACGCCGTTACATATTCCGTTAACTTCCCATGCAATGCAAAACCTTCTTTACTCTTTCCACACTACCCTCCAGGTCCCTTTTATACACGTTAACTCTAAGTCCATATTTCATGAACAATGTCAATGACATCTTCTGCTCCACTTTGTGTCCCGGAACCACCGCAAGCCGGTGCTGTAAAAGCACCGATGCTGCCACGGACTTCATTTGTAGGTACGCTAAATCCTTCCCTAAACAAACTCTTGGACCTGCATTAAATGCCACGAATTTGCAAGAGTCATGCATTATGAACTTCTTGCCGTCGGAGGACAACCACCTCTCTGGTCTATACTCCATGCAATCGTCACCCCATGTGCTTCTCATCCTACCCGTTGAGTATATCGAATACGTCACCGACGAGCCCGCTGGAACAAAGGTCCCGTCCGGCAACACGTCGTCGGCGACCACGTGCTTGGAGTCCTCAGGCACAGAGGGGTAGAGCCTCAGGGTCTCCGACAATGCTGCTTTGAGGTAGATCAAACGGTCAAGCTCTTCAAAGACCAGAGGCTCATCGACCCATTTTGACAGATCGTCATCGCCGCGTGTCTCAATCAGAACGGTGCATATTTCGGTCAAGATTTTTTCTTCCACTGAAGGGTTTTGGATGATCAACCAGAAGAACCAACTGAGAGCAACCGACGACGTGTCGCGTCCGGCGAGAATGAAGTTGAGCGCCACGTGTTGGAGGAATGTGTCTGAGTAGGACTCCTTCTTCTTAATGAATCTAGAGAGCAGATCATCGTGTAGGTTCCCATCTTTCTGTTGTAGGTTCGTTAGCTCTTGTTTTCTTGCATTGATAACCTCCGTCAAGTAGTCGTCAAGCTGCTTCAAGCTTCGGCTCAAGCTCACTTCCATCCCTAGCCTTAGCCACTTCTTAACCTTCCACAAAACCTCAGGCAATATAAACCTCTGAAGTGAGGCTTCAGTGGCTCTGTCGAAAGCTGAAGCGAAGCTGTTCTCCGGCAGCCCGACAGCGCATGTCTGAGGGTCCTTACCAAAGGCCAAGCCACATATGTTATCGAAAGTGAGCCGAAGCAACATGTCCTGAAGATCAACCGGCTCCGCTCTGGCCTGAGCCGATTCTAGAATCGGGCAGAATCTCAATTTAATGGCTCGGCTGACCCAGCGAGCCATGGCTTGACGAAGAGTCCTGGTGGTGAATTCCAGTGCGGCAGTCTTACGCTGGAACAGCCACGTGTCCCCATCGGAGTTGAAGATGCCTTCACCGAGAAGATCATGAAACACTCCTTGCCATGTAGGCCCTTTGGGGTAGTTGTCGAATCGGGTCTTCAAGATATGCTCAAGATTTCTCGGGTCACACGTGACCGTCACGAGTCCTTGCTTCTTGGCCAGAAACGGGATAGCGCAGATGCATGTTTGGTATGTGCCGCCGCAGGCGCGTAGATTGTCACTGATCCAGTCGTGCATGCGGTCACAGTTCTCGATCAACCCAGGAAGACTGCCCAACAAGGGCCAGACACGTGGACCCTTTAACGACCGTGATATGAAAGTGAACCACAGTAGATACGCCGTAACCGCCATTAGAAGCAACAAAGCAGTGGATATATCCATACTCACAGTGTACAAGTATACAAAACAAGAAAGAAAAACGGAACACTTTCGGTTTTGGTTTGGTGATAGTCTATGAACTTCACTTACCTCGAAAATGAAGTTGAAGTGCAAACAGCTTCGATCTTTAAGAGAATCCCAGATGCCCTTTTCTCCAAAGAATAAAATGAAGGATCATCAAAATGGGAGAAGTTAAAAAGAGTGACACAGAAAAGTGTAGAGAGAGAGAGGGGAGTGATGTGAAGAGACTAGAGAGGGAGGAGAGAAAGACAAGGAAAGAACAAAGTGATGGTACAAAATGGAGTATAATGAGAGAGGAGATTTATAGGTGAAATGTAATGGAAGCAATTATGATGGCCAGACTGTTTTCTTGAAATTGGACCATCTCTGTGTCTTTCTCTTTCTCTAACATTGAGATGGTAGCATTATAAATGCCCTGAGAGGTCGTTGAGACTTGAAGGCTTAAAACAGCGATTCCCCTTGCTCGTTTTCCTTTTACCAGCAAAACCACCATTAGCAATAACCTTTTTTCAAAACTCAAAAGACTTAATCTTTGTATTCCTTCTCTCTATTCCCTCTCACTTCTTGCATGTAGACCTAAATTTGCAGGCAAAGGGAGGAGGGTCTTAAATTCAAGCATTTAATGAAGACGACTTAAAAGAGATTAGTTGAGGAACTAAGGCTCAACAAAACCAGGCATAAGAAAGAAAAGGGAGAAAAGATGAGGTCACGTACTGGTGTTTAAGACTTTTTAAGGATCACTTTGGCCTGTCTTCTTTACAACATGACAATTTTTAAAGAAATTTATTAATATATCCAATTCTGATTTCTTCATAGAACAATTGAGTGAGTCTTCTTTAATGAAAAATGGACTTATCATGTGGGCATTTGGTTAAGGTTCGGTGAGCAACCTGCCAAGAATTTTTAATTGGGCTTCATTTATAGGACTCAATTCTTTTACAACTCCCTTCCTTATCTTTTTTTTTCTCTGAAAATTTATAACAAAAAGATAACTATCACAAGGTTTTGACCTTCTCTATCAATGCATTACGGTAAAAAAAAGGTGTGCTTGTCTATCACAAGGTTTTGACCTTCTCTATCAATGCATTACGGTAAAAAAAGGTGTGCTTGTCTATCACAAGGTTTTGACCTTCTCTATCAATGCATTACGGTAAAAAAAACGGTGTGCTTGTCTATCACAAGGTTTTGACCTTCTCTATCAATGCATTACGGTAAAAAAAGGTGTGCGTGTTAAATGACTGGTGGCGGTCAAGGTGATGGTAGTGGTGGTCTGTATACTTAATTGCAATATAACAAGTCTACGTAGTAATTTCTCACCTGAACCCAAAAAGCGCATGGCCTCATCAGTCTGCAACTCTGCCAGTCAACTCCAACGCGATTCCTGAAATTCCCTTTTTTTGATCAAATTTTTTACATATTTTTTCCATTAATAAATTTTCTTTCCTCTTTTATTCATGCCATCCTGAAATTAAAACTATTTTGTCTATTTAACTTGAAGCGGTTTCACTTTCACAGCAAGTAATTAATGAGAACAGAAAGCAAAAATGAAGTGGGCAAAGCCATCATAAATTGACCTATATCCAAGAGCCGTTGACCTATCTCTCTGTTTTTTATGAACCTGGTACGCAACTGAATTCTTAGAGATAAAGCAAGTAAAGGATCAAGAGGGGACCAAATGTACATCTTACGTATATTTACGCATTACCATTTATCAGCAGACGTATACATTTGGATCCCACAAAAAAATAACTTTAGATTTTTTGTCCAATATTATAGTGTCCTATCGTGTCTAATGAATTTTAGCTATTTATTTATGTAAATTTCGCGTAAATCCCATGTGAATCCCGCAAAATAAATGACTGAAATTTTATAGGACAGAATAAGATAGAATAATATTGGACAAAGAATCTTGTCTAAAAAAAACACCTTTCCTTCACCCTGAACCAAAAACGATAAGAATAATACTTCACGTTAAAAGGGCATGGCTAATACAATTTCACTATGCAAAAATTAGCAAGTAGTTGAAGAGATTCAACTGTAAACTAGTCGTGATTTTAATTGTATCAATATTCAGTAGTTGGGACCTTAAAGATCAAGCTAAGAATTACTCTCTCTTTTACAATGTAATTGACGCTAACTTCATAAATCATAACCCACACGTTACGAGAAAGGATTGAGATTTGACTTTAGGTCTTTTGATCTTCTAACGATAATAAATAAAGGGCGTCTTCAAGTAGGTTCATAAGTAGCTGACTCTATCTGCCACCCAAGTAAATGTGAATCTTCCATGGTAGGCATAAAAGTCACAACCATACGCTAAAAGTTTCCTAATCGTGACAAGTTTGGTATATCATAAAATGAGGGGCTTCTTCCTCTTGGTTAGTCCCTGGAGATTCTCTTCCTTTATTTACTAAAGGGTTAAGAAATTTGTGTCTGGTTCTTGTGGTCATGATTTCCAAGAACTATAAAATGAATCTGTCTTGGTCGATACAGGTATGAAATATAGGTAATTTAGGTGGACGGTTTAATTAGACTTGACGTGGGAGATGGATGGCTAATTTAGGTGGCCGTTGGCTATGATTTATTAACCCACCATGACATATTCAAGCCTAAGTGGAAATAATTAATTATGTACTTCTTTGAGAAAAACAGTCCAAATCTTAAAAGAGTGATTCTTGTACGAAACAGGAATCTAAGGGAAACTTGGACATATTTTTATGTAAGCTCCTAGCAACCAGTGTTTTAAAATTCAGACTAAACATCGAATCGAAAGTTTTATTGTTGAACTGATCGAATCGATGTGATGTTATAATTATGTAATAATTATATTTAATTATATATAATATTAAAAAATTAAAAATAATACAAAATAATAATAATAATAATAAATAAAAAATTTATTGAACCAGTGGTCGGACCGGTTCGATCGGTCAATTGACCAATTTTAACCGGTTCTCATTAGTTCAATAACAACTGGTTTTTAAAAATAAATCGAACCGAATAATCGACCGATCATCAATTAAACCAACCGATTCGGTCCAACTTTTAAATCATGGCCGACAATACTTAGGCAGATAAAGTGCATTTGATTAAACAAGAAAGACAGGGAGTTGTGAGTAAACTTTCAAAGTAGTCATTACGTCCACGTAATTTTATTTTATTTTTTATGGTACGTCCACGTAATTATGAACCAACTATTTCACGTTTTAACTAATTATCGGTTTCTATTTATTACATTCCTAATTAGGTAAAGAGATTGTCAGGAGGTGTAAGATTGAGGAACCAGAATGCTTTCCTTAAGATTTAAGACTAATCCCTTCAATGAATTCTTTTCTTTGACAAACTGACAAGTTAGTAATATGATTTATTTTCAGAATTAGACTTAGCTATCTCCCCATTTAAATTCATGATGATAAGCTTTGTTATTCTTTTTCTATTTATTCTTTCCATTTTTCCTTGGCTTTTCACTCGATGCCACTGTTGCCCCCCCGTTTACTAGTTAAAACCTTGATAGGGTTAAAAGGTAAACAATATGAATATAATTTTTTATATCTCGTATACAAAAGAAATTTAGTCTACGAAGCATACGAAAAGTCAACTAACTTAAAGAAAAAGGCTTAGAATTTAATACCTCGGTGGTATTATTCTTCTTCCCTTTAAAGGTCTGCCTCATTAGGCGATTTTGTGGGCAGAGACCAATCCCTTGATTTCTTATGAAGAGAATAACTGCAAAGAAAAAGTCAGGAAACAAAGACGAGCAGGACAAGAGTCAACAAAATGCATTAACTTAGGTGACAAACTGCCGAACCACTGCTCCTTTAACTCAACAGTCTGCTAAATACTTGCATGTGCCAATGACCCTTAGCCACATGGACAGGCTATTGTTGTCAACATTACCGTAGACCAATAGTTATTGTCGGTGACCAACTTGCTTTGCCAACACTAATTGCCACTCAATTGTGTTGTGTAGAAATTCTACCCTCTTACCAAAAATTGGAAAAGTAGAAATCCTACCAGAGTAATCCCAGGTTCTCAATCTCAAGTTCATGGAGAGACTCTTTGGATTGGACAAACAATAATCACTTCCTGGAAAGACCATGTACAATCTTTTCTATGCATGAATTAAATAGCCATCAATAAAAAGGGAAGTTCCCAATTGTAATTACCATCCACAAAAATATAATTCGTTCAAGGAGTTGCAAATAGACCTCGGGTTCCAACATTCAGATTTAGATTGAAGTTACTATTAAGGCTTACAAGAACCTGTGCTGCTTCGAAAAGAAAATTCTAGATGAGCTAACCGGACTAAAGTTAGGTTCTTAGTTCCTACAGTCATAAACATTAACAAAGTGAGCAACACAATCAGTCTTCCAAACCTAGACCAAACCTCAGTCTTCCAAACCTAGTTCCAAACCTGAAAGTTCCATCCCTCCATTAAGGAATAAGAGCATTTAATATTATGCTTACTTCACTATCATTTCTTTCACCAAGTGAAATTTAGAGCAGCTCCTTCGAACAGCTTGGAATTCCAGACCCATGGCTAGCACATAAAACACTACAAAAATGAGCAGAGAGATTGTTTCAACCAGATTTAAGAACCACAACGTCAGGTTGCTATTATTATGTTCTGCGTGGATTGGCGTCTGATAACTCAAAAATCTGGAGTACAAAAAAAAATCCGATGCACAATTATGTTCACAAGTGAAACTGGATAAAAAATGTCAACAAACCCACATCGTTATATTTGCTCAATAAACAAGATGATACAAGCGATTGGAGACTACTTAATTTGCAAATAGGTGGCTATTGGAGACCCTGAAACATATGATTATAAAATGGTAACACGCCCGATTGAAGAACTAAAAAATTATAGTGGTGAAGTGGGGCTGAACCTTGATCCTCAGATAATTTACCTTCGATCGGTAAGTAGTTTGCCAGAGGAAACTTCAGGCTCCTTTCTACCTGCATTGCAGATCTTAACATCTAATGTCAAAACCTCCATCATTTTCCATCTGATGAGAAGTCGTGCAAGACAAGATAGGAGACAAGTACTCAGATACTGATAACTAGTTTATCAAAAAGACTAGATAGCTGCAATAGAACAGCAGACATAATTCCAATCTCTACAACTTTGAGCAAAACATTGAATTACCGCTGGCTGCATTCATCTTAAGAAGAAACAACTCAAAATGCACTCAAATTAAATCCTTGTACTGCACGAGGCCCCGCAACTCGCATATATAGAAGGACAATTAAGATGCGTAAAATTCTGAAGAACGATAATGGTTCTTCCAGTAGGAGCACCTCCATAAATGAACAGAGGAAGAATCTGACAATCATTAGGACCTAAAATGCACACGATCTCCAGTACCTGAATGCGTCTACCAGGAAAACAAGACAGCGTATCATTGCTCTCACCTCCAAACACAAGTGCATTCGGAGAAGTTGGTACAAGTTTCAGTTTTACTTGCAGAATCAACCTCATTGCTCCTAACAGGATCAGAAGAAGAAGATCGTACAAACTCAGCAAGAAACAGGTAAAGAAACATCCAAATCTTGATGCTAACAACGTTGGGTGGAACAAATCGTAAAGCGCGAGTCACTCGAGCTCGCGAACAAGTAAAACAAGAAGCAAAAGGAGGGAAAAAAAGAGAGAGGGACAGATCAAAGACATGCTCAGAATACGCATAGAAACATAAACAGCGAGAAGAAGCCGATCAAGAATCTCAAGTAGAATTGATCTCTTTCACAGTTTCCCATTTCCCGCCAAGACCTTCAGGAAATTTAAAAAGGAGTTGTTGACGACTTGCGCCAAGAAGTTATTATCCAGTGCAATCAAGTTCAGCGAAAACTTACGCTATTTGCCACGTGTCAGTCAAGTCCGAAAACTCAAGACAGGGCCCAGTGTTAATGGATTGGGATCCACTTTCTTAAGTCTAAATCTGAATAAATATAACTTAATCCATTAGTTTTAATTTAAATATAATTAAATTTTAAATCAAATCCATCCGAGTTCTCATTATTGATTAAATCAAATTCGAATCTAATTCAAATTGAAGTCAG
>JAOTAX010000009.1:25422649-25454099 GCA_025629825.1 Erythroxylum guanchezii | reverse complement strand
AAAAAAAAAGCTTTTTCACCCTTTAAAAATTAAACCAATCAGGCACTTAGTATGATCTAATTTTGATTAAATATATTTTTAAATTAAAAATAATGTTAATTTTATATTTTTTAATTTTGTTTTTAAATTTTAGACTTTAAATCAGATGGAAACAGCCGGCAACTTTTTGATAACTTGATTCGTGATGTTTTATTCATTCAGTATTCGTTGTATACTGGCAAAGGATCAGGTTAACCTCCAGTCGTTATCAGTAAATGTTCACTCTTCACTCCATGTAACGAGGCTACCATTGGCGTTTTTTCATCACTAATCTGTCTGCGTCAATCGCTTCTTTCGGACTCTAATGGCGTTTTTCATCACTAATCCGTCTGCATCAACCGCTTCTTTTGGACTCTGATGGCGTTTTTTCATCACTAATCTGTCTGCACTCTGCATCAACCGCTTCTTTTCGACTCTAATGGCGTTTTTTCATCACTAATCTGTCTGCATCAACTCCATACATCTCACTCACGTATTGTAGACAGCCTATAGGGCATATATATATATCATCTACCATGAAAGGTGATAATATAGAGTTAATGGTTTCGAACTCACCCAAAATTAATGGTGAATTTTGGGTCAAGACCCGACCAACCTGAATTCGAGCCCAAACTTTATTTAATCTTGCTGAAATAATTTATTTTTATTTTTTAATATTAAAATAAAAAATAATATCGTTTTATAATTATCATCATATTAAAAAAAATAAAAAATAAAATCTTTTTATAATTATCATCCCTACCCAAAAATGTAATTTTGCTGCTCATTGTCATCCTACACGAAATGAACCAATAAAAATGTAAGTTTGCATATTGCGTACTCTCTCCTAACACTTGCTTGAAACGTCGGGGCTTGTCCAAACAAGGTGTCCTTTTTCTTCACTAATGTGAAAAGAATCATTTCAAGGAAATTGCTCGCCAGGTAGCGGACAAACAAGTTTCAGACTTTACTTCCTTTCGATAAGAACGAGGTTACATTTTGTCAATATTTTGAAAATGTAATTATCTTTTATTAATTTCTAAGAAAATTAAAGTCCTACGCAAAATTGAAAAAATTAAGATATCATATATAGTATCATGTGTAAAACATAATATTTTTAAGATTTATAATTAATTTTTAATAAAAGTTAATGATAGGGGAGGTGAATATTATAAAGCAAAATTGTAAAAAAAAAATAAAAAATTATATGCTGAATGATCAACGAATTTAACCTTATAGAGTAAATAAGTAAAAATTAGACTGAAATATGAAATATGGAAAAGTTCAAAACTATACAGCATTATCTCTGATAAATAGTAAAGAAATCATTTCCGATAAATCTTAATTATGAAATAAAATGAACGGTCGCAAAAACGCCCATTAATGTTGGTCCCACTTACGTGGAAAATCTTTATCATAAACTTGGCGAGGGAAAATATTCATATATTTTGTCCCTACATTTTAACCTAAAATTTTAAAATATTAAACTGATAGGTCCTTTTTGTTTAAGGAAATACTTGGTTCATAAAAAGTAATAGAAATAAGAATGAGAATGAATATAGAGAAGAGTGAGAATAGATATAATCATTATAATTATAATAGTTGGTTAAGATAAGGAATGATTACTATTACCATTGACAGTGATTGGCTTGTTAACAATATTGTAATTAATTAATTACAAAATGAATTATATTTTAATTAATGAATGAATTATATTTTAATTAATTAATTTTTGTAATTTAATATAATTAATTATATTTTAATTAGATATAATGTAATTAAATAAATAGTAATAATATTTTAATTAATTATATTATAATTAATCAATATTTTAATTAATGAATAGTTATATTTTAATTAAACATAATGTAAATAAATAAATAATAATAATATTTTAATTAATTAATTAATTACAATATTTTAATTACTGAATAATTATATTTTAATTAATTAACTAATTACGATATTTTAATTAATTATAGTGTAATTAATTATTTAATTGATTTTACCATAATTAATTGATTTCATTATATTTAATTAATTATAGTGCAATCACTCTCATTTCTCTTTTCCATTCCTTTAGATTATGAAAAGAATGGAGGATTGCCTAAAACTAAGAAATGAAACTTTTAAGTCTTCAATGATAAGTTCATACCAAACATCAATTTTTATTCCATACTTATATCTCTTTTTTCATACCCCTCAAACAAGCACACCCTTATATATCTCTCACTAATTCTTTCTCTTTCTAACGTGAGATTCTCACTTACATTTAAAATCTCAACAATCTCTTTCTCAAATATGAACTTTCACATCAAGCTTAGGCTTTTTGTTAAGCAAAAGCTTTTTTCTTAGCAATTTCGTGTATGTGACGTTATCGAGAGCCCTTTTACTCTACTGATCTGGGTCAATTAGGAGTCTTCTTGCTCTTTCATGTTGTGAGGCAACGACGGGATCCAATTACCGTTTTCATACTCGTTCCTTGTTGAACTATCAATTCTGATATCACTTATTGGTACTAAAAAGTCTACTTATATGAGACATCTTTGTCATTAACTTAGTAAAAGAATATATTCATAAACTTTGACGCCACGCTTTAACCTAAAGTTTTAAAATATTAAATTTATATGTCATTTTAACTTGTATACCTTTCACAAATTTTGATATCTTTCTAAGATTTCAACTTACACTTGATATCTCTAAGGGATTAGTCGTTTTGATTGGCTGCCTTGAAGAGACATAAAGCAGCACTAGTTCCGCTTTTAACCTGTGTGAGGCTGCTATACGAATTCAATTCTCCCACGTCTTAGGATCACTGGGTCGGCTTAACCAAAATTTACGTAGAAATCCAAATTTGACTGCTAAAAACGAACATAGAATTACCAGTGTATTTAAAATAAAAAATATTTACACAAAAATTTAATTATTTTGTTTTTAATTAACGAAACAATATTATTCATATAATTAAATATTAATAAGCTGATGCAAGAATGGTACATGCAAAAACTAAAATCAGCCTATTTATTATGTTTATTAGGCTTTAGAAAGTAATTACAGCATTAATGAAAAATTGGGTTAAAAAATTCAATTTTAATAATAAAAATCTAGAACTATCTAATTTTATTGTTCGATTTTTAACTTTTCGGTTCAATGTACTCTAATAATTTTTATTATTAAAAATCGATCAACTTGTTAATTAATCGGACAATTTTTTAAATTAATAAGTTTTTATAATTCAATTAATTTTTATATAACAAATTTTTTCAATAAAAATTCACAAGTAAATACAATCTCTTTCAATAATATTTTAAATTATTTAATTCTATTTAATATTTAGTTAGTTTTATGATAGTTTAATATCAATTGAACCTTTTAAACCTTAAATATTTTATCTTAACAACATAACTTTTGATCCAATTTTTAAAAAATTGATTCAAACCTTTAAATAAGTTCGAACTTATGTTAAAATTCTATTAGATTATGATTGTGGAGTTTATGCCATAACTTTATTAATTTTTCAAGTTAAAATTTTTTTAAGTTTTAAATTATTTTTTATCCTCTCTTGATGTAAACTCCAAACCTAAAATTTTTAAAAATAATTTTGAATTTCAATTCAAAATTAAAATTAATCAAATCTAATTAATTCGAATCTAAACTAAAATATTAATTCTTAAGTAATTAAAGTGTTAGTAAAAATAATAATTAGACTTATATTCAATATAAGTTAACTCGATTCGGAGTTAACAAACTTAGTTTAAATTGATTAAATTTTAAAACGAACTTGAATTTTTAAATTTTGACTAAGATTTAAGTCGAATTACACCATTTAAAAGTAGTGGTTAAAAAATACAACTAATTTGGTCAGTTTAATTATGAAAATTTGTAATCAACTAATTTTTTGGTTTTATTTTTAATTTTTCAATTCGATTAACTTTAATAATTTTTATTATTAAAATCTAACAAGTTTATTAATTAATTGATCAGTTTCATTAATTAATTAATTTTATAAATTAAAACAAATCAATTAATTTTTGTTTAACAATCTCATTTTTAAATTAAACTTCAAATTATTCGATCAGTAAAGACAATTTTCTTTAGTTACATTTCAAAACATTTAACTTTATTATTTCTTTAATTGATGTTGTGACGAGTTATTAAAATTTTTAAACCTTAAACCTCTTATCATAATTGTTTAACTTCCAGTTTAATTTTAAAATATTATTTAAAAATCATGTCAAGTTGAACTTATGACATGTCCGACTAATTATCATCCCTAAATACGATAACTTTATTTAGGGATAACTTTATTTTTGAAATGTTACCTTTAAAATTTTTTAAATTTAATTATTATATTTGACTTCAAATTTATATTTATCAAAATTCATTATTTAAATTAGATAAATTTATAAATAAGTTAATTGTAAACAAAAAAATTCTAAATATTTATTCATTTTTGTAATATTACCCTGTACTGAAATATTCCAACTTTTAACTTTTGAAAAAAATATAAATAATTTTTTTGCTAATACTTACGATGCAGTGACTCACAACAAGTTGATGTTTTTGTCACGTAACCATCACCTACTCACATATCATATTTAAACTATGTATAAGTTTTTTATTTAATAGATTAAAAATATTGAAAACATTAAAATATTATATTTTAATTATATTTTTTGAAATTCAAACTAATATAAACAACACTAATAATCTGGTAAAATTCTCATTGATACACGCGACCTGAAGAAGTCCAGTAGTACGCAATGTTATCCTTAACTGATAGAGATATTATTTCTGATAGACACACACGAAGAAAAAAAGTAAAAACAAAAGATAAAACAAATAAATAAGTATACAAACAGGAAAAAAAATAAGTTAATAAATAAATCAAACAAGTCATTACAATAAAATATTTATATTAAGTAATGAAATGTTTAGACCAAATAATGAAAAAAAAGTATCATATAATAAATATTTAAGCTAAATATAAGACATAAGACTAAAAAAATGTTTAAAATACATATGAAAATGAAAACAACCTTTTTATGTGATATCTTTTATCCATATTTTAATACGCTAAAATTTGATATTAAAGATTACGTCGTAGATAAGTTCCAACAGAGTTATATTATCCTTAATTACTTCCTTTTAGTTATTTTTAAAGTTTCCTTTTTTTCATTTACATATTGTTAGATTGTCTTTATTTAATATGTTTTAATTACATAAGATTTGTCTCTATTATTTTTTCATTAATATTAATCACATTTAATTTGTTTTTACAATTATATTCCTCTGTCACATCTATGAAAGCATCTTCGAGATGTTAATTTTGACCTGACTTGATCCTGATCGATTTTGGCCCAAATTGATTAGTTATAAGTTAAAGTGGTCAGTTCGGCCCAACACAACCCATGGCCTAATTATAACTTCAAAAATAACGTAATTTTTTATATTTAAAAAATATATATATAAGAAGGGCTGAATCGGACTTGACCCGATCTATTGACATCTCTAAATTCTTCATCTTTGTTATCGTCAACTTATTACTGTGCACTTATCTTTGTTATCGTCAACTTATTACTGTGTATTGGTTGATAGTGGCCGCCTCCAGACAAGCAAATCAATCACGTGCAGATGACGGGATGGTCCAGGACTCCAGGTACATTTGGCCTCTCACGACGATTATAAAAGGAGGGGGGGATAACATTACCAAGTACATGCACTTTCACCAAATCAAATAAGCTCTGTTCCATTTAAGACCCACTCAACCAAACCTCCATTAATGGCGACTCTAAGGAGCTTCTTCAGGAAAAGACCTGGTTCAGTATGCAGCAGCAGGTTGTTCTCCACCAACGTCGCTGTGGACTCTCCTTCTTTCGCTCAGAGATTCAGAGATCTGCCCAAGAACCTTCCTGGCACCAAAATCAAACCAGGAGTTTCCCAAGTAAGATTTTCTCACACATGTGGTTATGTTTTCTTTTTTCTTTTCTAAATAATTTGGATTTTCTTCTACTAGTTTTCCTTTATATTTTAATTTCTGAATCTATAATTTTTATTTTTTGAGTATAATTGTATAAATTATAATAATTTGATAATATTTATAAATTAAGACATCAAAGAAGAGGATTGGATAGGGAATTGAATCAGTTGTGTGGAAGAAAAATAATCTAATGAAAAAGAAAAAAAGTAAATTATTCAAAAGGGTGGACCACTGTTAAGTGATTCAAAGAGTTCATGACGTTACTGTCACAAGCTGCTCCTTGTAACGCTATTGTCATCGTACGAAAACGGTATTTTTATCATAATACAAAGAGAAAGATGCTAAACTTATGACCTTCTTTAAATTTTCGCAAAGCGGAGAATTTTGTGTACCGAATATGTTGACTTTAGAGATAGTTATGGTTGATCCATGAGCCCAAATTCAGGTTTTTTTAATAGACTGACTCATGGCTCAAATCAAGCCCATCTCGATTTGAAACTCAATCTTTTTAATCAAAACAACAATGTTTTGCTTAAAAGAGTTAAGTTTCGGGGAAGGCTAAGTTTAAATAATTCAAGTCTAGATTCAATAAAACAAACGATATTTTATTTATTTAATTTTTAAAAAATTAGTGAGACTGACACATGAGTCGGCTTATTAGCATCTCTAGTTGACTTTGAGATTTTTAAAAACATTTTATGAATTAGTTAATAATTTTTATTTTATTTCATTGTCTCAATTTAAACAAACAAATTTAATTAAGTATACAAATTAATTAATATTAGCTTTTATTGATAAATTTTACACGATATCATCATATAACTAGTGTACAAAAATTTTACTATAAAATTAGGAGTTTGTCTATTATCACATTTAATTTAATTTTTTAAATTCAATAAAAACTTATTTATTTATTTTTAATTTTCAATAAGAATTATTTCTTAATTAATTTGATTTGCATTAATTAAATATATTATTCAATTATTTAATATTAATTACTGAACATTATTTATTTATTTATTTAATTTTAATATTATACATATTTAAAAGTATTTTTAAAAATTAAAATTTTTAAAATTTGATAATTATTTACTAAATTTAAATTATATTTGTTTATAGAATAAATATTTATTAAATTCTTTATTTAATATATTTTATTAATATTTATTAGTAAATATTATGTAAGAAACTAAAATAAAATATTTACTTATTTAATTCATAAAATTAATTTGTTTTTAAATGTTATTATTTATAAAATATGAATATTAATATGAATAATCAAATAATTTTTTTGTTTAAAAATAAAAGAAAAACAAAAACTAGAAAGTTATAATAATTTTTTTTCAAGCACCTAAATAACAATTTGCTAATCCTTTTCTTTTGGAAGAATCTGCATGAAAATGAACTACTTATAAAAGTCTAACACATGGAATGAATTCTCCATTGTATATCCATTTTAGGTCATTGGGAGAACTCCTCTTGTCTACCTCAACAAAGTTACTGAAGGATGTGAGGCCTACATAGCTGTCAAGCAAGAGATGATGCAGCCTACTGCTAGCATCAAAGACAGGTACTGATTGTAATTGGATCAATTCAAGTTTAAATTTTTTTGTATGCTCAATTTTGAATTCAAATAAAAAATTTTGTATAGGCCTGCATTAGCCATGATCACAGATGCAGAAAAGAAGAACTTGATTTCTCCTGGGAAGGTTAGCTGAATAGTTTAACGGTTGCAAAGTCATGGATTCAATTACAGGGCAGGCCTTTTCTTTTTCCTTTTTTTTTTGGTTATGTGTTCTTTAAGTTGATAAAACTTGATTGTTTCAGACGATTTTGATAGAGCCAACTTCTGGTAATATGGGGATCAGTATGGCATTCATGGCCGCCATTAAAGGTTACAAGATGGTTCTGACTATGCCTTCATACACGAGCTTGGAGAGAAGAGTGACTATGCGAGCATTTGGAGCTGACCTTGTGCTCACCGATCCCACCAAGGGAATGGGAGGAACTGTCAAGAAGGCTTACCAACTTTTAGAGTCCACACCAAATGCTTTTATGTTGCAACAGTTCTCAAATCCTGCCAACACTCAGGTGGGGAATTCCGTGAATTTATGATGTTTTCAACACCTCAGGAACAGGTTTGGGACATTATCTGACTCTTAAAATGGACTAGAACAGGTCCATTTTGAAACTACAGGTCCTGAAATATGGGATGACACGCTTGGAAAAGTGGACATCTTTGTAATGGGAATAGGAAGTGGAGGGACAGTGAGTGGTGTTGGACAGTACCTTAAGTCCAAAAATCCTGATGTTAAGGTAAGAACTAGAACATTTCACTGCATCACTACTATGTATTGGCATATCTGAGATCCTGTGTTACTTTTTATGGTAGATTTATGGAGTGGAACCTGCTGAAAGTAACGTACTGAATGGTGGTAAACCAGGTAAGAAACTTTTTCATCTTCTTGTTAGCTACTATTCCAAACTACTAAAACTTTTATTGCTCATCAAAACTTCAATGGCGGTTCTGAAACTGAAAAACTACGAACTTTACCTTCTGTTGATACGACAACCTGAATATAAACTCACCCATATAAGTTTTGAGTGCTGAAACAGGTCCCCATCATATCACTGGCAATGGGGTTGGATTCAAACCAGATATACTGGACATGGATGTGATGGAGAGGGTTCTGGAGGTAATTATAGCTGACTAAAGGCATAAGCCTCCTTTTAAATTTCTAAAATTAGCCACAGACCATCCAACTGAAATGAGATTAAGTTTGAGTCTGATCAGACTTCAGATGAACCTGAAAAACCTTAACCGTTCTATAAAATAAGGAATAAATTTTGATTTAGGTCAGATTCGGTCGGCTTAAATCGGCCAATAATCTCAAGCTCGATCTTAAATTTTTTTATATTAACATAAGCTTGATCAAGTCAAATTTTATCTCTTTATTAGACTCGAACCTTTCTGTCAAGCTTACTATTGCCAGTGAAACTATAATTGGCAGGTTAGCAGCGATGATGCAGTAAATATGGCAAGAAGATTGGCTTTGGAAGAGGGTCTTATGGTACTAACTCATTTGTCAACTTTTTAACTTCTGCAACACTTTCTTGAGGTTCCCTGAACTATTATGGTTGAAATATATGCTTTTGAACTCTTATAGGTTGGTATATCATCTGGAGCCAACACAGTGGCTGCCCTTGGACTGGCTAGAATGCCAGAGAACAAAGGCAAACTCATTGTGGTATGAACAAAGCCAAAGTTTTCATTACAGAACTGTTTTTCCTATGGAATGAGAATCTTGTAAGAGTGATTCTTGGGTTTGGATTTTGTTTCAGACCGTTCATCCAAGTTTCGGGGAGCGATACTTGTCATCCGTCCTGTTCCAAGAACTGAGGAGAGAAGCCGAAAACATGCAACCGGTCCCTGTTGACTAATCCCTTCAAAGGGGTTGCTCTGCAAATGGTTATCTTCTTGTATGCTTCTGAAAAAAGAAAAAGAAAAGAAAAATGAAGAGATCACCATCTTTACAGTAGTGATGGCAGATAAAGAATTCATGTTTGTCATTTTCCATGCAATGAAAGCCTTTTCTTTTAAGGACACCTCTACAAATTCCCGATACAAGTCTATAAAAAGATGAGATGATGGAAATTTTTGGAAATAAAATTGTAATACAATATTTAACGAAGGATGTATTATAGAAAAGGGCTCGGGCTGTCCAGACCCAACTTGGCCCAAAGCTCCCCACTCTAAAATAAAATGATGATGTTTTGTACTTTTAATTTAAAAAAAATTGGTCAAACGAAGGCTCGAGTCTAATAAACAAGAAGAGAAAAGATTCTCTGTCCAGTTTTATGGTGTCTTATTCTATCACATGAATCCCCGCCATTTATTTATATAGGTCTTACGTTTATTTTTGCGGGACCCATGTGGAGCCCACATAAATAAATAGTTGAGATTCATGGGATAGAATAAGACACCATAAAATTGGACGGAGGATCTGGACTCAAACAGAGAAAAGATCCTCTGTGCAGTTTTATGGTGTCTTATTCTGTCCCATGAATCTCCCCCATTTATTTATGTAGGTCCCACGTTTATTTTTACGGGACCCACGTGGAGCCCACATAAATGAATGACTGAGATTTATGGGACAATAAAATACCATAAAACTGGACAGAGGATCTGGACTCAAACAAGAAAGGGGTCGAATTTGACCTGCCATTATCATCCCTAATTGGGGAAAGATTAATTATCTATTTTTATTCTAACTTTATAATAATAAGCTCTTGTATCAAGAATTATCAACCCTTAAATATGATTATGTTATTTAAATTTTGTGATATTTGTTTGAAAACTTTAAATAAATAATTTAATGATAAAAACAAAATATACTAAATATTTAAGATGTAATTTTTAAACATTTTATTTTCTATATAAAAATTCAAAATTGTTTTTTTTTTTCATATTCTACAATAATAAACTCATTGATTTCAAATTATTAACCTTGAATTGTATGGTTAAGGAGATTTAAGGAGTTATGCTATTTAATATTATTTCAACAAATAGTACAAATAAATAATTTTAATAATCAAAAGATAATTAAATATATTTGATGCTAAATATATAACTCTATAAATTTCTCTTTCTATGTAATTAAATTCTAAATTATATTATAATCTGAAATCTTGTATAAAATTCACTTTTTCTTACTTAAAAACGCGGTCAACTATGCTAAATAGATAACTTTAAATCAAGGTGTCAACTAAGACCGACCTTAGCTCAGTTGGTAGAGCGGAGGACTGTAGTTGTTCAAAACTGAAATCCTTAGGTCGCTGGTTCGAATCCGGCAGGTCGGATTTATCTTTTTCGAAATTCTACGTTTTGTTTTGTTCCAGTTTTCGAAGTAGGGTAAATTTTCATGACTTGAAAGCACTGTTTTGTTCCATTTTAAAGAAAAAAGATGGCAATGGGCTGGTGGGTTAGACAAGTCAGAAATTTCTTTTTTTGCAAATTTTTTTTTCAAAAACGACTTTGTTTGGTGTAAGTTGAAGAATTATAAATGACAATAAGCGTGGGGTAGGTTTGATGTTTCTTTTTTTAAACGAAATTTCAATAAATCATCTCATTTTTTTGTTATTTGTTAGGCCTCAAGTCGGGTTAGGTTTAGGCAGTATTGGCCGAACCCCGACTGAAGGCTCAATTAAGCTCAAAAAAATTGACTGGCCCATTTCGAGCTAGATGGCCAAGCTTACGGGGAACAAGCTTTGCTGCATTAGGGTTTATGAATTGGCATTTAGGCCCATAATTAGCCCATGTTGAATTGAACTGCTAAAATAAGCTAAATGGAAAATTTTAAATTAAAATAACATTATTTTTCAAAATTTTAATTAAAAATAATTGAGTTAGGCACACAATCAAACTTCTACCTTGTCTTGCATAATACCATGTTATTAATAAGTTTCACAATAAATTGGGATTAATTTTAATTAAAATGTTTCGAAATCTCATTATTGATCTTAAGCTTAATTTAGATATTCAATACATAATTTAAGCAAAATTAAATTTATTTTAACTTATTAACTTTTGATTAGTTAAAATTGTCAAGCTCAACTTGGTCTATAGAAATCAATTCTTAATTTTTCACATAATTAATTTCTTGTTGCATAATTTCGTATATTTTAAGTTTAGTTAAGGTTTATAAATTATGGTCGACTTCTTTTAAGGTCAATATATTAAATTTTATTTGATTGGATTTGGAAGTTACTCAAATAATATTAATTTAATTTAATTGTTCAAAATATTCATGTTTTAAGTTAGGTTAAACTCGCCTACTACAAAGGCCCGACCAGCTATAACAATGAGCTAAATTGGGTTGGGCCATATTCTAACTCGAAATTTTTAGCTCGGGCCTAAAATCAACCTAGAAATGAGTCAAATCAGATTTAGAAGACTCGATCCTTAATTGAACTTGGCCTTATTTAATTTGTTTTGTGTATGCATAAAAACCATTCAATTTCCTAAATCCTTGTATTAATTACCTGAAAAAGAAATTAAAATTGGCCTAAATCAGCATATAATATGATTCACTAATTCAATTTAGTTACTAACAACAAATATTTTAAAAACTATATTGGAAGTTAAAAAGATAAGATAAGAAGTTTAAGGTTTAAAAGGTTCAACTGATATTAAACTGCCATAAAATCGGTTAAAGATTAAATAAAATTAAAGAATTTGAAATATGATTGAAAGAGATTGTTCTTACTCGTCCAATAAATTAAAGTTTAATTAAAAAATGATCGTTAAATAAAAACTAATTGATTTATTTTAGTCTACAAGAATTTATTAACTAATAAAAATTGATTATTTAATTAATAAATTAATCATTTTTTAACAAAAAAGTTAATAAAATAAATTGAATTGAAAAATTAAAAATCAAACTAAAATGTTGAACAGAAACCGACTTGCTAAATAACTTCAATGTCGCTTTAATAAATTAATACTTATTATTGGAATCAAATTCTTAAAACAATAATTAGTAAACTATGGTTAGGATAATTAAATTAATAAAATATGAATTGTTGGATGGATAGTTTAATAAATTAAGAAATTATTTGAAGATATTTTATGATAGTTTAATTTTTAATTACATACCACAATTAAGAATTTCAATTTACATAAATTAGGTTTTTCTTTTAATAAAAAAGCAATATTAGAAAAAATCAAATCTTCTTTCTTTTCTTTTGTCCATATATTATTCTATAATTGATAAATAACCACAATAATCTTATTAAAAGCCTTTAGGCGTGGATTTATAATGCGGTTGGATGGTGAAAAATATTATTAATTTAGATTTGTTATTTATTTATAAAATATTGATGTGCCAATTAATTTACCCAAAATAAGAATGATGATAAGGTCGTTAATGACTCAAATTAAATAATATTATTTTATTAAATTAATTCTAATCAAACTAATTTTCTTAAACTTAAAATTATTTAAATTTAATTAACCCAATTTATTAAATTTATTAAATCAAAATTGTTATCCCTAATTAAAAAATGAAGCTTACATATAAATTAGGGCAAAATATCTTAAATCCATAATTAAACATATTGATAATATGTTTTATAATTTTTAATAAATTATTTATAATTTTAATTTTATAATAGTTATATTTTTTGTTAATTTCTAATATAAATTTAATATTATAGTAAAAATTATTAATAAATTTTAAAATAAAAAATTTTATTTTCATATTTTCTTATATTTCTCCGATTGTAATCTCTCCCTCTGGACTCAACTGTACAGCCTGTCTGACAGAGAGGAGAGGACCGAGAAGGTAATTAAAACCAGAAAGCAGGGGCAAATCCGTGAGAACGTCGTCAGTGGGTCCCACTGAAACGTGGATGGACCCCACTTGAAAACAGATCCTATATAATGGGACAGAAAGCTCATCGATTGCTCGATTCATTAAAATCAAGAAAAGGCCAAAAATTAAAATAGAGAGAGAAAAGACTAAATACGCCATAAATTTAAAAGCCCCAAAACAAAATCCCTAGGGTTTTGACTTCAACTGAAATTTGGGGAAATTTTTCACAGAGAGAGTCTTGTAGCATTTGACTGTTTCGAATCATTTTTGGTGCTGTCTCACTCTCCCTGCACCTCCGTGGGGTGGGTGGCTGGGAGTGGGATATATCTAATCTATCCCCGCAAAAATCGGTTCTTTTAAAATTTTAGGGTTTCTTTTTTAAGGAATTTGGGTGATGACGGGAGAAATGTAAGAAAAAGATAATGGAAACCTAGAGAGAGAAGGTGGGCAGATAGTGGAGAAGAGGCTGTGTGTGTGTGTAGATGTGAGTGAGCTGTGAGCTGTATTTGATCGTTGGGATCGGAGGTTAAAATTGAGGTTTTGTCAATACTTTGGACGGGGTTTTGGATTTTCTCCACATATCTTCTCCATTTCTCGCCTTTGATCTTTTTTACCCCCTTTTTTTTGGGGCTTTATCAAATTTTCATGCAATCTGGTGGTGGTGGTCCAGGCCGCATAGGGCCGGCAGGGCGGGCAGCTTCTACGTCGGCGGCTGCATCTCCTTCGTCGTCGTCATCCGCCGTGTCGACGCCGCAGTTAGGGTTTGATTCAGCACAGCAACAACAGCAGCAACTAGGGTCTAGGCAGGTAAATGTTTGGGCATATGGGGTTTTACAAATTTAAGGCCTTGGGAGTTGAATGTAGTAATTAATGCAAGTGATTGGTTGTTTGGTGGTTTTGAACAAAATATAGAACGATCGGAAATTGTTTTTGGTGTTTGGCTGATGCAAACTAGGCAGGTTTGTAAATGGTGTAAACGGGAAGTGATGCTAGTGTTTTCCTTGTTCTTTTTAACCGGGAGACCTTTTTTTTATCTGTAATTGGTCATCAACTTTACTTGGGTTCACTTTAGTGATGAGATAGCTTTAATTGTGACAAAGATGTGGGGTCTGCTTGCAAATTTTCCATTCCTTACCTGCGGCTGAGTCTTCTTTTCCTTTTGGGTGAATGTTGGTTGTGCACGTTTGTTAAATTATGATTGTTTTTGTTTGTTTCGCATGTGCTTATATTTTTCTAGCTTCAGTTGGCTATCTTATTTTGTTAGCCCAATCTCTCTCTCTCTCTCTCTGCACTGTGAATTAGGGATATGTAAGTCAGTGTATGATCATTTTAAATATGAACCTTAACAGTTCGGATACCTTCTTTTTAGTTCTTTTGTTTACTTTTCTTTCTTGGAGATTCTGAGTCAAAATCAGAGTTTTCCCAACTCATGAGCAGACTTTTAGTATGTACCTGCTTGATTAAATATCTTCTTTGAGCTATATTTGTGGCTGGTGAGTTTTGTCCTGTGTACCTGCCAGAGTTTGGAGATTTTTGAGGAATTTTTGGCAATCAAATTGTAAAACATAACTCTCTGGTTTAAAACGATTGAACAGTGTGTCTATTTTACAATGTTAGTCTTTTCATGCAGGCATTGCAACAGCAACGACTACTGAGAAAACCTGAAGGAAATGAAGCTCTTATGTCTTATCAAGCTGGTGTGTTTCAAGGCTTTATGGGTGGAAGCAATTTTGCTTCATCTCCAGGCTCAATGCAAATTGCTCAGCAGTCTAGAAATTTTTTTGATTTGGCTCAACAGCATGGTATCTCGCAGGAGGGGCAGAGTAGAAGTCAGGGTGTGGAGCAACACATGTTAAATCCAGTTCAGCAGGCTTATCTGCAATTTTCTGCTTTCCAGTCTGCACAACAGAAGTCAGCTTTGCCCATGCAATCACAGCAAGAAGCCAAAATAGGAGTGATGGGGCCATCCACTGGCAAGGATCCAGATGTCCGAATGGGAAATTTGAAAATGCAGGAAGTCATGTCAATGCAGGCCACTAATCAAGGTCAGGCATCGTCCTCCAAGACCTCCTCTGAACATATATCTCGAGCAGAAAAACAGATGGAGCAGGGACAGCTGTCCTCAGAACAGAGACATGAACAAATGCCTTTAATTCAGCAAACAGGTGTTGGCCAAACGATACCTGCAAATATTGCAAGGCCGATGCAGGCACCACAGGGTCAGCAAAGTATCCAAAACAAGGCCAATAACCAGCTTGCTGCAGCTGCTCAGTTACACATGATGCAAGCCTGGGCACGTGAGCGCAACATTGATCTCTCGCAACCTGCAAATGCCAATGTGATGGCACAGCTCATTCCACTCATGCAGTCTAGGATGGCCGCCCAGCAGAAGGTAAATGAAAGCAATGCAGGAGGACAGCCGTCAACTGTCCCTGGTTCAAAGCTGCATGTTCCTTCCACACCTGTTGTAAATGAGAATTCTCCACATGCTAATTCATCTAGTGATGTATCTGGGCAATCCAGTTCTGCAAAAGGTAGGCCGATTGCACCACCTCGGCCTTTTGGCTCAACATCAAATGCAGGGATAGCGAGCAACTCTAGTGGCCTTGCAATGCAACAGCCTGGTTCTCAGAACAAAGAGTCTCAAGTGCGTTCTAGGCCGGCAGTTATGCATGGGAATGGAATGCCTCCTATGCACCCTCCTCAGTCATCCTCTAATGTTGCCCAGGTTGTAGATCAGACTTTGCCTGCCCAAAATGCATCCAGTGGTAATGATACTTTGCCAATGCAACATTTTAAACAGGCTAATTGGTCTTCCCTGTACTCTACTGTACCTAATGAAGGATCATTGGTCAACCAATTTCCATCACCAGGTGGGCCAGTTGCACAAATGGCAAAACCAAATATTGGGTTCACCAAACAGCAGTTGCATGTCCTTAAAGCTCAGATACTGGCATTTAGGCGAATAAAGGTTTGTCAGTCTGTAGCTCTCTTGCACTTTTCTGCATCATGATTGTTTGCAATGCTTTCTCCAAGTGCTTTTACCTTGCGCAAAAGTAGATGCTAATGGAATAATTTTGACTTTGTGTTGATTGTTTGACAGAAAGGAGAATGTACTCTTCCTCAAGAACTTCTACACTCTATTGCTCCTCCACCTCTTGAGTTGCAACTGCGGCAACATTTTATTTCTGCAGGAGGAAGTAATCAAGAGAGGTCCAGTGGGAACATTACTGAAAGCCAAATGAGGCATTTGGAGTCCAATCAGAAGAACTCACAGAGCATGCCATCCATAAATGGGCAGAATGCTTCAAAAGAGGAAACTTTTGTTGGAGATGAGAAACCTAATGTTTCAAGAATTCAAATGCTAGGTGAACCAACAGCAGTGAAGGACTCTACAAGCCTGGTTGCTGCGGGTAAAAAAGAGCAACAAGGTGCTATATCTTCTATTAAGTCAGACCAGGATGTTGAGCGTGGTTTTGAAAAGACTCCTGCAACAAATGATATTGCAACTGATAGAGGAAAGTCTGTTGCACCTCAATTTCCTATCTCTGATGCATCACAAACTAAGAAACCTGCACAAGTAGGCTCTACAATTCAGCAGAAAGATTCTGGTTCTGGCAGGAAATATCACGGACCTCTGTTTGATTTTCCCTTCTTTACTAGGAAACATGATTCTGTTGGGTCAGCAGGCGTAATGAACACCAATAATAATCTAACATTAGCATATGATGTCAAAGATCTCCTGTTTGAAGAAGGCTTGGAAGTGCTTAGTAAAAAGAAGTCAGAAAATCTGCAGAAAATAAATGGTTTGCTGGCTGTAAACTTAGAGAGGAAAAGGATTCGCCCTGATCTAGTGTTGCGTTTGCAAATTGAAGAAAAGAAGCTTAGGCTTTTAGATTTACAAGCTCGTTTAAGAGATGAAGTTGATCAACAGCAACAAGAAATAATGGCAATGCCAGACAGACCTTACCGGAAGTTTGTTAGGCTATGTGAGCGTCAAAGAATGGAGCTTGCTAGACAGGTACAAGCTTCTCAGAAAGCTTTGAGAGACAAGCAACTGAAATCAATCTTTCAGTGGCGTAAGAAACTTCTTGAGGCTCACTGGGCCATCCGTGATGCAAGGACTGCCCGCAACAGAGGAGTTGCCAAATACCATGAGCGAACATTGAGGGAATTTTCAAAAAGGAAGGATGATGATCGAAATAAACGGATGGAGGCTTTGAAGAACAATGATGTTGAAAGGTACCGAGAAATGTTGCTTGAGCAGCAGACTAGCATCTCAGGTGATGCTGCTGAGAGATATGCTGTCCTGTCATCATTCTTGACTCAGACAGAAGAATATCTTCACAAGCTGGGAAGTAAGATAACAGCTGCAAAGAATCAACAAGAAGTGGAGGAGGCAGCAAATGCTGCTGCAGCAGCTGCACGACTTCAGGCATGCTTTCCCAACACCCCCCACCCCCAATAGCTTGTCAATTAGTTGTTAAATTGCTTCTTTCTTTAGTCAAAAAATCAAAGGTTAAGAAATTTTATTGGAGATTCAAAAGTTATACTTGTTTTCTTTTGGTATCTCTCATACTTGGTATGTTTTTACTTTTGATGTTTCTAATCTTTATTTTATTTTCATTGACCAAAGGGTCTTTCAGAAGAAGAAGTTAGGGCTGCAGCAGCTTGTGCTGGAGAGGAAGTGATGATAAGAAACCGGTTTATGGAAATGAATGCGCCTAAGGATAGTGCTTCTGTCAACAAGTAAGTTATTTGTTTGGTAACATGCTTCCTGTCTTCTTTTGCCAACATTTGAGGGTGGATGTGTCAATTATGTTTGATCACGAAGTGTCATCAATATGGAATTATCTGCATTATTTTATGTGATGAATGCGTATATGTTATAGACAATGACTATTCAATTGTCTATTAAGGATCGACATACTTTTTCCTGTACAAAAGTGATATTCGATGGCACTACTGTTATTTTACTTATATTTTTCACTGGTCTCCTCAGGTATTACAGCCTTGCTCATGCTGTGAACGAAAGGGTCATAAGGCAGCCCTCAATGTTGCGAGCAGGAACCTTACGAGACTATCAGCTTGTATATTGCTAACTTTTGGAATATCTGAATTATTTGATTTGTTTCATTTTCATTAATGTTTTACTGAAGCCAGGTTTTGAAACTACTTTTTTGTCTTTTTCTTTTTTTTTTGGTCGCCTTCAGGTTGGATTGCAGTGGATGCTGTCTTTGTATAATAATAAGTTGAATGGAATCCTGGCAGATGAAATGGGCCTTGGCAAAACTGTACAGGTGACTTCCTGTTGGTTTTAGTTTTAAAAGCCTCTCTTTGAACCACCTCAATGGACAAAAATGAAAAATTGTTCCTATGAAGTAGTTTTGTTTAATGTTATTGGTCGTTATTGGACTTTTTTGCATGATATTCGATAACCAATACATAGCGTAAGATTCAAAGTTTTCATTCAAATTCTGTTGATGAGTAAATACTTTAATTTTGGGCAGGTGATGGCTTTGATTGCTTATCTGATGGAGTTCAAAGGAAACTATGGACCACATCTTATAATTGTTCCTAACGCTGTTCTAGTGAATTGGAAGGTTAGTCATCAAGTGTGGCATATGATTATCTTTTTGTGTTTCCACATCTAACAATTTAAAACTGCAGAGTGAGTTCCATAACTGGCTGCCATCGGTCTCATGCATCTTCTATGTGGGTGGAAAGGATCAAAGATCAAAATTATTTTCTCAAGTAAGAGCAATTCCATTACTTCTTTCATTACTGCACTTCTTGAGAATTTCTAAGCTTTATAAATTTTTCTGTAGGTGGTTTCAGCAATGAAATTTAATGTACTTGTGACAACTTATGAGTTTATCATGTATGATCGCTCAAAACTCTCAAAAGTTGATTGGAAGTACATCATAATTGATGAAGCACAGAGAATGAAGGACAGAGAATCAGTTTTAGCTCGTGATCTTGACAGGTATCGTTGCCAGAGGCGCTTACTTCTTACAGGGACACCATTGCAGGTATGTTCTAATAGAGAGTTGCATTTGTTTCCGACAAAAATAGTTTGCGTGGTTTAGAGTGAACTTTGCTAAATTGTATGACCCATATACTGAGATGCATATTGCTTGTGTATATTATCTTGATTATGTTAGAGAAAGGCTATTAGTGGGTTGATTATATTCTTTCTACTGAAATTAAGGTAATCAAAAAAGTGTGAATCATGTTCTTCGGAATGGTTTCACATCCTGCCTGTCCCTTTTAGGGATGTCACATTTGTGGCTTTCCTTCGTTTTGAGATGATAAAAGTTGGGCCATGACCATAGATTCAAGATCAATGTGTATTTGTGACTTGAATGATATATGATCTATGATACACTTTCATGTCTATCATCCTCAAATCTGTGTTTCAGTTAGTAGGAATAAATTCCACATACAGTTATATCTATAACATCTACTAATGTCTACTGCTGTGATAGTTGATTATCTCTCTTAGAAGAATATGTGCAACGTATATTCATTATAGACCAGAATTATATGTTTTACCTGGCTTCCAAAGTCTATAGCTCAAAAGAGAGTGTTTTAATTTAAGTGTTTCTCTTTATTGAATTGGAGTTTGAGATAAGTGATTAGCAGCAAAATTTAAGTTTAACTTGCTATGAATAACTTGTAGGATTTCTATTTTGTTCTTTTCTTCTGCAGAATGATTTGAAGGAACTGTGGTCACTTTTGAATCTACTTCTGCCGGAAGTTTTCGACAATAGGAAAGCATTCCATGATTGGTTCTCTAAACCCTTTCAAAAGGAAAGTTCTACATACGATGGAGAGGATGACTGGCTTGAGACTGAAAAGAAGGTCATTATCATCCATCGACTCCATCAAATCTTGGAGCCTTTTATGCTCAGGCGTCGTGTTGAAGATGTGGAAGGTTCACTTCCCCCCAAGGTAGGCAAATATGTAGTGATGTTGTAGCTATATATTTGTTATGATTTGCAGCGTATTTGATTACACTATCAATATTGGATTGCAGGTTTCAATAGTTTTGAGATGTAGAATGTCTGCCATTCAGAGTGCAGTTTATGACTGGATCAAATCTACTGGCACTCTTCGAGTTGATCCTGAAGATGAGAAGCGCAGGGTTGAAAAAAATCCTATGTATCAGCCTAAGGTGTATAAGACTTTAAATAACAGATGCATGGAGCTTCGAAAAACCTGCAATCATCCTTTGCTTAACTACCCCTATTTTAGTGACTTCTCCAAGGATTTTCTTGTCAGATCTTGTGGAAAACTATGGATATTGGACAGGATCCTTATAAAACTTCAAAGAACAGGACATCGAGTACTTCTCTTTAGTACCATGACAAAACTCCTTGATATATTGGAAGAATACTTGCAATGGCGGCGCCTTGTATACAGAAGAATAGATGGCACAACTAGCCTGGAAGATCGAGAATCAGCCATTGTTGACTTCAATAGCCCCAATTCAGACTGTTTTATCTTTTTGCTCAGCATTCGTGCTGCTGGAAGGGGTCTTAATCTTCAATCTGCTGATACTGTTGTCATATATGATCCTGATCCAAATCCAAAGAATGAGGAACAAGCAGTTGCCAGAGCCCACCGAATTGGACAGACAAGAGAGGTTAAAGTCATTTACATGGAAGCAGTTGTGGATAAGATTTCTAGCCATCAGAAGGAGGACGAAATAAGGAGTGGAGGTACAGTTGATCTAGAAGATGACCTTGCTGGTAAGGACCGATATATAGGATCAATTGAGAGTCTCATAAGAAATAACATTCAACAGTACAAGATTGACATGGCTGATGAAGTCATCAATGCTGGGCGTTTCGACCAAAGAACAACACATGAAGAGAGACGTTTGACTTTAGAGACATTGTTACATGATGAAGAGCGTTATCAAGAAACAGTCCATAATGTTCCATCGCTCCAAGAGGTAAATCGCATGATAGCCCGGAGTGAAGATGAAGTTGAACTGTTTGATCAAATGGATGAGGAACTGGAATGGGCAGAGGATATGACAAGGTACGACCAGGTGCCTAGGTGGCTTCGAACTGGTACAAAGGAAGTGAATTCTACAATTTCTAATTTGTCAAAAAAGCCATCAAAAAATATCTTATTTGCCAGTAATATAGGCATTGAATCCAGTGAAACTGAAAAAAGAAGAGGCAGACCGAAGGGCAAGAAATCTCCAGATTACAAGGAAATTGATGAAGAAAATGGAGAATATTCTGAGGCAAGTTCTGATGAGAGAAATGAATATTCTGCACCTGAAGAAGAGGGAGAAATAAGAGAATTTGAAGATGATGAATCCAGTGGTGCAATTGGAGCTCCACCTGCCAACAAAGACCAATCAGATGATGACAGCCCTGTTTGTGATGACGGTTATGAGTACACTCGGACAGCAGAAGCCAACAAAGCGGGTCACATGCCAGAAGAAGCTGGTTCATCAGGGTCATCTTCTGATAGCCGAAGAATGACACAAGCTATGTCTCCTGTTTCTTCTCAGAAATTTGGATCTCTCTCTGCACTAGATGCTAAACCGGGTTCTCATTCTAAGAAACTGGTATGTTTCTTCACCATATCTTTTTATGCAGTTATACAGATTAGCTTTTGCTAGCTATTCACTTCCTATCTGCCTGATCATTTTTCAGCCTGATGAACTAGAAGAGGGTGAAATTGCTCTATCTGGAGATTCTCAAATGGACAATCAACAATCTGGAAGCTGGATTCATGAACGTGATGAAGGTGAAGATGAACAAGTTCTGCAACCTAAGATAAAGCGAAAGCGCAGTATTCGGATTCGACCACGTCATGCTGTCGAAAGGCTTGAGGGGAAATCTGGCAATGATGCTAAAGGTGGAGATTCAATTGTGTTGCCATATCAAGGTGTCCATAAGTATCAGAAACAGAGGAAGGCTGATAATGAAAATAAAACATTTGTAGAACCTGGGCTTTCCAAGCCTGATCAAAGTGATTCAGCAAAAAGTAGGCGGAACTTTCCTTCAAGGAGAATAGCTAACACATCAAAATTGCATGCTTCACCTAAATATAGCAGATTGAATTTGCAGCATAGCTCTGCAGAAGATGCTGCTGAACACTCCAGGGACAATTGGGATGGGAAAATTACAAATACAAGTGGGATATCAGCTGTGGGAACTAAGATTTCTGATGGCATCCAGAGAAGGGTATGTACCATCTTGATATGTTTTTTTTCAGTGTTCAATTCTGCCATAAACATTACACATAGGTAGTCAAGTTATCAAGCTTTAATCATCTCAAGGCACTAAAGATTGGGTTGTATGAACACTTCTTGCTGCATACATCTTGCATAACTTTACATGAGATGAATTTATCTATGTCCAGTGAAGTTTCTTTATTAGTAGAGTGAACCAAATTGTAATAAATGTAGAATTGCTCTTTTGAACAGTATTCTCACCAAATTTCTGGGGCTCAGAAATCTTAACTTTCATGTATCTGTTGAAATAATTGGATTCTTACTCTGTGATGCTATTAAATGCCTTTTAATGTAGTCCATTCAATTAGTTACTAAACTTAAACCTTTGAGAGTGCTTTTTTCTACTGTGGTCTCAGCATTAGCTTATTCGTTGTCTACTTGACTCTGAAAATTCTTGTTTCTGCAGTGTAAAACTGTGGTTAGCAGGCTCCAAAGGAGAATAGATAAGGAAGGTCAACCAATAATTCCCCTCCTAACGGATTTGTGGAAGAGGATAGAGAATTTTGGGCAGACGAGTGGTGCTGGAAATAATCTTTTGGACTTGAGGAGGATTGAACAGCGTGTTGACAGATCGGAATATAGTGAGGTGATGGAACTTGTGTTTGACGTGCAATTCATGTTAAAGGGTGCCATGCAGTTTTATGGGTTCTCGCATGAGGTAGGATTCTCATATGACTTGGTACTCCTAAATGATTTATCCGCTTCCTGTATTTGCCAATATTTGAACATAGAACTTTGGTGCCTATTCCAGCCTTTAAGTCATTATCATTACATGGTGCAGGTTAGATCTGAAGCTAGGAAAGTACATGATCTTTTCTTTGATATCTTGAGATCAACATTTCCGGATACAGATTTCCGTGAAGTCAGAAATGCGCTCTCTTTTTCTGGCCCAGCTTCTACTTCTGCTCCCGCTTCAACACCAAGACAGGTACCTTTAGGCCAAAAGAGACACAAACCAATGAATGACCTAGACCACGAGACTAGCACCATTCATAAACCAATGCTCCGAGGATCTATTCCTCCAAGCGAAGATTCAAGGACCCGAGGCCATTTATCACAGAAAGAAATGAGGCTTGCGAGTGGAAGTGGCAAGGCCAAGGAACAGCATCAGCAGGATGATTCTCCGGTCCATCCTGGGGAGTTGGTCATCTGCAAGAAGAAGAGAAAGGACCGGGACAAGTCTTTCGTGAAGTCTAGGAATGGATCAAGTTGCCCAGTTTCACCCCCTAGTGTTGGCCGGAGCATCATGAGTCCAGCTTCAAGTTCAACCCCTAAGGAAGGGAGGCTGACTCTACAGAACATCCATCAACAGGGTTGGGGAAACCAACCTCAAGGTAGCGGCAGTGGTGATGGATGGGCAAAACCTGTAAAGAAGTTGAGAACGGACACTGGTAAGCGGAGGCCTAGTCATTTGTAACTTGTTAAGATCGTATAGTGTATACTTTAGGGTAAAAAATGTTTGTAATCATTGCACCCAATTAGGTCCATACTGTTAATAGTGTAGAATATTGTTTCTCAATTGTATACTGCACCGTGATTTGAAATCCGATGGTCCAATTAAATATCCGTATCTGTTCCTTGCAGTTATTACTGTCCACCATGTCAGGTTAGGTTCAACCAAGGATGTGAATACCATACCGTACCAGAAGGTACTGGCCGGTATGTATTGTACCGACCAAAAAATGGTACCGGTATGTATGTCGTGGATACCGATTAAAAATGCCAGTTGTTTTTTGGTCGGTATTAGCCGGTACTGACAATATCGGAAAATTTTAGCTAATACCATTAAATGGAGAAAGTATAAGGGCTATTTTGCAAATTTTCAAAAATCTAATCCTAAAAACAAAACCTTCCCTACCCCGCCTCCCCCCTTCGGACTACGACTGCCTCTCACCTCTCTCTCGCGTGCCTCTCAATATCACTCACTCTCATTGTCTCATTCTCGTCGTCGTGGTGTTGCTGCCTCAGCCTTGTCCTCTCTCGGCTCCTCGTCCTATGTCGTGGTCTCGCCGTCTTCATCAGTTCATCTTCAACCTTCCTCCATGCTCGAAGACGCCACCGCCCGCTCCAGTCGTTACCGTCGCAGCGAAGGTCCACCGCACACCGCACCATCACCAGACCGCACTCGTAATTTGTTTTTGGGTGTGTTTTTCTGTCATTTATCGAAATTTTCCTAGTTGATTTAATTTTTAGTTGTGTTGGATGATGGATTTCTAAAAGTTGGATGATGGATTTCTGATTGTGATTGTTGAATGCCGATGGTATTGGGGTTGCTTGTATTTTTGAATTGGTTGGATTGGTGATTGTGGTGTTGAATATTGAAGTTGAAATTAGTAATGCTGATGGTGCTGATTGATTTTGTTGAAGCCTTAAAGTTGAAGTTGAAGGGGTTTTGTGACTTGTATTTTGTAACGGTATTGGATAATTGGAAGTGGAATGTATAAATTTTTTGATTTGTATTTGCCTATTTGGGTATTAGTTTTGGGTAAATAATTAATTGAGTATAAAAGATGTTGAACTTTAATGAAATGGTAATATATATGTGTAGGGTATCATAAATATTTATAATTGATAATGTGTGAAAGTACAAACTACAAAGTAGTGATGTAATAAACGTTTCCGAAATTGTTAGGAATGGAAATGGAATTATGAATATTTTGTGATTGTTGGGATTGAAAATTGTTGGAAATTGTTAAGAATGGAAATGAAATTATGAATGTTTTGTGATTGTTGGAATTGAAAATTGTTATAAATGGAAGGGAATGGAAATGAAATTATAATTGTTTTGTAATTGTTGAAATTGCAAATTGTTGGAAATGGAAATGAAATTATGAATGTCTTGTAATTGTTGGGATTGGAAATTGTTAGGACTTGTTAAGAATGGAAATGGAATTATGAATATTTTGTGATTGTTGGGATTGAAAATTGTTAGGAATGGAAATGGAATTATGAATATTTTGTGATTATTGGAATTGGAAATTGTTGTAAATGGAATGGAATAAAAATGGAATTATGATTGTTTTATAATTGTTGAAATTGCAAATTGTTGGAGATAGAAATGGAATTATGAATGTTTTGTGATTGTTGGGATTGGAAATTGTTAGGAATGAAAATGGAATTATGAATGTTTTGTGATTGTTGAGATTGGAAATTGTTAGGAATAGAAATGAAATTATGAATGTTTTGTGATTGTTGGAATTGGAAATTGTTGTAAATGGAATGGAATGAAAATGAAATTATGATTGTTTTGTAATTGTTGAAATTGCAAATTGTTGGAGTATGTTTTGTTTTGTGTTATTATATATGTTGAATGTTTTGAATTGTTAGTTTTTGACTTATAATGAATTGCGTTCCATGAAATTGAATTGTATGTAATGTAATCATATAGAATGAATTATATTATATAAGATGGATATGCATATTGTCATTGTGTACTGAAATAATGTGTTATTTATTTTTATATGTACAGATAAATGGAAGGAAGTTCAAATATTCCCGATCAACTCACTTCAGGAAGATACAGTGATCCAGCTTGGGCTTATGCTAGTACGGTTCCCGGTATGAAGAACCATACCATTTGCTTGTTTTGTAACAATTATTTGAAAGGTGGAGGAATCACCCAATTGAAAAAGCATTTAGCTGGGGTTAAATGAGATGTGGAAGCATGTAAAAAAGTAAGTCATAATGTGAAGTGGTAGATGAAATCATTGCTTGATGAATATCAATTTGAGAGAGATAGAAGGAAAAGATTAAATTTTGAAATTGATAGTGGAAGTTCGTTTTCTAGTTTTTGTGGTGATTATGAAAATGTTGAAGGTGGAAGTGGTAGTGGTAGTGGTGGTGGTAGTGGTACTAGTAGTGTTCCATCTCAGGATGATGAAGAATCTGATGTGAGGAAGAGAAGGCAGGTGACTAGTTTCTTTGCACCTCGAACAACTTTTGAAGCGGAACCTTCAATTCATAGTACAATGCAATCAAGAGATGCGGCTTATAATGTCGATATGGCAGTAGCTAGATGGTGGTATGATATAGGTTTGTCATTCAATGCTTTTCAGTCTTATTATTATCAACCTATGATGGATGCACTAGCCTCTTATGGTCTAGGATACAAAGGGGCATCGATTGATGACTTAAGAGGTAAACTTTTGAGTTGTGTTGTTTCTGAAATTAGAAATTATTTGGCTAAAAGAAAAGTGAATTGGGATACTTGTGGATGTTCAATTATGTGTGATGGTTGGACAAATAGGAGACAAGAGCCTATTATAAATTTTTTGGTTTATTCTTTAAATGGCTCTATGTTTTTGAAATCTATTGATACATCTGGCCTTATTAGAAATGCTGAGACTTTGTTTGAGATATTTGATGAAATTTTGAATGAAGTAGAGGTGAAAAACATTGTTCAGTTTATTACTGACAATGATTCACTTATAAAGTGGCAGGAAAAATATTGCAGAATACCTATAATTCATATCACTTCAGTCTTTTATTTCGATGAAGAAAGAATTAAGGCAAATGTTTATAAGTGATAACTGAGTTGCATCTCAGCATGCTAGGTCTAATGTTGGGGTAGAGGTTTGTGATATTATATTGTAAGATAGAGAATTTTGGTCGCAATATCAATTTGTTATTTGAGTTTGTGAGTCTTTAGTGAGGGTGTTTCACTTGGCTGATAGTGAACAAAAGCCAACAATGGATTATATTTTTGATGCCATGGAGAGAGCGGCGGAAATAATCAAGACCAATATGAAAAATAGGCCTTCTTTATACACACATTATCTTTCAATCATTAATGAGAGAAGGAAAAGACAACTTTCTTCTTCATTATTTGTAGCTGAGACATTTTTAAATCCTAGTGTGTATTTTAGACTGAATCTTACAAAGCAAGCTGAAGTTAATAGAGGAATGCGTTTAATAATTACAACAATTGTTAGAATTGATGCGATGCAAAATCTTTTAAGCTCACAAATGGAGCTTTACAAGTTGTCTTATGGGAATTTTGGAATGCCGATTGCTATTCGACAAAAAGGAAAACTTTCTCCAGGTATTAGTTATTTCCTTTTTCTTCTTTGTTGAAAATTAATTATCACTTTATGTTATTTATAAAACTACTTTTGTTATCTTATAACTTATAGTTTCTTGGTGGGATCAATTCGGAATGGTGTTCCAGAATTGAAAAGATTTGCGAACCGAATTTTAAGTCAATGTGTGAGTGCAACTGGCTGTGAACGAAATTGGAGCACATATGAATTTATCCACTAAAAAAATGGAATAGATTGGAGCATAAGAAGCTAAATGACTTAGTTTTTGTTCGTTACAATTTAAAGCTTCAAGAAAGGTATGTTATTTTCATTATTTTCATTATTAATTTCGATATAATTTCTTATCATTTTCTAATAATTAAATTTAATTATTTATTAGGAGCATTAATAGCACAAGTAGTTCAACTGATCTAATTGCCATTGATAATATTGATCTTTTGGTGGATTGGGTTTTTGAAGAACTGAATTTGGTTGATGTAAATGATTTGGATTTGAAAAATAATCTTGGATGGGAAAGAATTGACATATCATTTGATGCATTAAATTTGAATGATAATGATAATGAAGTTCCTCTCAATGATGAGGATTTTGTACTAAATAATCACTGGAGTCAATTTAGTTCTAGCGGGTACCCTCTCGTTGACGATTGAATTCCAAGTTTTTGTTTTTCCTCTTCTTTTAATTTTACTTGTATTTGATATTTATGTTAATTCTATATATGTAATGTGATTGTAATGTTTTTGTTTCATATTTAACTTTTACTTGATCGTTTCTTCATCATCAACCCTTTTTGTAAATTGTTTAAGGATATTTATTGTTCCAATTTTTATTGGATGTTTTAAATCTTTTGATGTCATATCATTTATTAAAATGAGGAAATTGTATTATTGTAATATTTTAAATACTTTGTATTATTCTTAATTTTATATTTGTATGATGATGATTGTCTTTGTTTCTATTAATTGTGGTTATTATTTATATGTGAAATAATTAAAAATTATTGTTATTTCATATTAATTGTCATTGTTATTTATTATTATGATTTTTGAAAACAGGGTTAATGTAAGCAGTAAACTAGTAAAGTATACAGTATAACTGTACAAAATGCCAATGGACTATTCTGCAAATTTTAAGAATTTTAGGGATTATTTTATAAATTTAAAAAATTACCCAAAACGATATCCGATACTGTACCGGTATGAATTTTAAGGATTATTTTATAAATTTAAAAAAATTACCCAAAACGATATCCAGTACTGACCAATATCAGTACAGTACTGTACCAGAACACAATGCGATACCGAGTCCAGTACAGTATTCATAACATTGGATTCAACCCGACCATTGTTCCATTAAAATCTAAAAGCTGCTTTGATCTTATATATTTATTAATGTCCCAAAACTCGATTTCACTTCTCTTGGAATTGCAGCATTTCTTGAACATCTATTACCGCAGCTGCATGAACTTTAACCCTCTCTTATGGAGCTAGAACTTAAAAATGTCACCAGTCTGCTTTATAAGTGTTTATGTTCATCTCCCCATCATCTTCCTCTGTCTTTTTTCATATGTAGATGTAGGATTGTTATGTTAATAAGTACATGACAGATGACTTTCAACCAAAAGCAGGAACTGTGAAATTGAATAACTAAAGATTGAAGCATGAAGCAATGATACTTTTGTTTACTAAAGAAGGAAACAGATAGACAGGATAAGGGGAAATATTTTCTTTCTCCCCTGGTACAAATAAAGCAGCAGACACATTTTGTACATGTATAACACAACATTTGAAAGGCTATTCAGGCCACTAAGGATCTGCTTGGCCTGCCATTTCCTCATCCTGAGACTCGTACTCATCTTCGCTCACTTCTTCATCACTTGATTCTTCTTCCGGGGCAGCTCCAATGTCCTCCGGTTTTGCATATTTCTCAGAGTACTCTAGTCAACATGAAAAATCTTGTTATGGACATGTGGACAAAAGTTCAAACACAATGACTAGTTCTGTGTCCCTATCTTCGTTATACACATTGATCGAGTTCTGTACAATAGTCACAGTTATATCTCCCAAACGAACTCGTATCAATGTCAATACAAATCAATCAGACAGATGGGAGTGGATGATCAATTCATACACAGGAAAACAAAAGAATAGCATTCTGTAGAATCCTCATCAAATGATAGCTGCATACCAATGCTTAAACAGCAGAACAGAGAGATTCTATCTTCCATTTTATCTTCTGCTTGCTAAGATGATAAACAGAGAAAATTAATGTCTTGCCATGAATCCATTTCATAACAATGCAATTTGTTTGTTACCAAATCCATGGGATGTCGGTGCCCACAATTGTGAAATTGATTATGAATGAAGCACAATAAACAGAAATTGCAAGGGAAATCATTCAACATCCTCCTTCGCACCAGATTCATAGCACCTCATTAAGGTGTGTTATCCCACGAGTTTAAGAAAGAAGCTCAATCTAACTCTCAATTTTGCATTTCAAACTATACCCAGATAAGAAGAAATATGTGAAGTCTTACAGCTACAATTCTTTAATTGAGAGAATAATGATTATCAGCGAGCGGGGATTATCACAATTAAACATCGATAACAAAGAAAATTTTTAGTTCTCAAGTTTGATTAATCAACTTTCTGCTAATTGATCACTGATTGAGCAATTCAAGAAATCACAGGCTGACAAAGGAAGTAAGATTTAGATACTAAACAATGGCATTCACTGGGGAAGTTTTTAAACACGACTAAAATGGCTGCTGAAGAAACTGGAACACAACAAAAGAATCACTACCTTTAACTCTTTGCTCATAAGCGGATCGATCGCGCATCATCAGAGCTGCAGCCTCTCCATTCAATGGGTCTGATGGGTTTGGATACAAAAGAAGCTGTGGTAGAAATACTTCAAACACATTCACCAAATCTGGAGAACAATGTAGGTCAATCTTTGAGGCTTATAGATTGTGAACTATTCCAAATCTGTATTCTAAGTAGCTTCCATGTTCATCTGGAAAAGCTTAAGGGGAGTCCTTACCAAACATAGGGCTCCAAGTTTGATTGATAACATCTAAACATACTGAGCCAGACCTGAAAGCAAAAGATCGTGAAAATCATCCACATAAATCATAAACTTTAGCTATGTATTCTACAAAATATAGTTTTCTGGTAAAATTTTGATTACTCACATCTCATCAACATTTGGGTGATAGATCTTATTAACAAAGCCTATTGAGGGAGATTTATATGGATAAGAATCGGGTAACTCGACCCTTATCCTCCACACCCCTCCATGATAAGGACCTGTCATAGTTCATCGCAAAGAAGCAATCGGTAAAAATTAAAAAAAAAAAGGTCCTTAACTCGCTGGACACAAATTAACTTCATTTCCAAAATGTTCTAAGCAAGTTTCAGCAGAAAGTTTAGAAGACAAAAAGGGCTAATCTGTTTAGATGGCTAAAAAAGGTCACGAAAATTGCAGATTGCATGAATCAAAAACCCCTTTTTATGCAAAACCATCACCGATACATAACAAATAAAACCATTTGAAGAAAACAAAAAGTAAGGAATAACAAAGACCCAAAAAAGGATATGCCTTGATTAGCTATGGGATCCAAAGAAAAGACACAAAAATAAATAACTGAGACTTGAAGAAGAAAGAAAGAAAGAAAGAAAAAAGCTGAGTATCATGAAGAATTACTGTCGCTTGGTCCATGGAAGTGAACATAGAACTCTTGCATGCCATCATTCATCATCTCAACCTTGTAATCACT
>JAOTAX010000009.1:25400370-25420461 GCA_025629825.1 Erythroxylum guanchezii | reverse complement strand
TCAAAACTTGGTAAGAGGGTATTAGAGAATTAACAATTTCATCAAATCCATCTCTGCGTTTGCTTGGGGATGACATGTCTGACTGACTGACTGACCCCTTTCCTCTGTCTGCTCTTCTTTCTCCTTTTCTTTCTTCTCCTTATCCTCTTCACTTGCCCACAGACAAAAGAGAAAAAAACTAATTAGAGAAACAAAGAAAGCGGCTATGGACAGGCACAGACTCCACGAGTAGAACCAACAAACAAGTAGTCGGATAAAATGTCTCAAAAGGTGAGCTTAAGGGTCAGGGATGGATTTTTATTTTTTAACTTCTTCTTTTTTTATTAATGAAATAATTTTTAATTTTTTAATTCACTGTCTTAATTTTTAAAAATTTTAATTGATTGATTAATAATTAATAAATAAACATTATCGTAATAGTTAATTGACATATTATATCATCAAATGTAATTTTTAAAGTGACTTGTTAAGATTTTAAAAAACTTAATTATTTAATTATTTTTATAGTTATGGGTTCCTCTCATAATTATTATTAGAATTTCAATTGCTTATAAAATATATGCTTCAAATAAAATATTTAATAAAACAAAAATTTAAAGTTAAATGATAATTATTATCATCATTAATACTCAGTTGAAATTTTGCTAAGGCGCGAAGTCTGAAAAGATCTAATAATACGTAATTTTACTTTTACCTAGTCAAAAGATTGTTTTTGATAAACCCATATGCAATAATTATAAATTGATTTGCATAAAAATTTACAAAAACATTATCTTATATTTAAATTATAAATTCAATACTTAAAACACCACTAAAAAAAATCTAAAAACATAATCTTAATTGATTGTATTAATTAAAAAAATGACAATTTGAATATTAAAATTCTATTTTAATTTTCATATTTAATAGCCTTTTTTGTCACAACACATTAATTTTTTAAAGTATTATTAAAATTTTGAATCGTTGTAATTACTTAAAAATAGTACTTTAAATAAATGATTTAATAAGTTAAAATTTTAAAATAAACTATAGATTTTATTTAAATTATAAAATAAAAATAAAATCTTAATCTATCTCAAAGCTTGTTTAATTGATTATTACTATTATTATCATCTCATAATTAAGCAATAACAAATACCTGCCACGTGTTTATATATGTTTAAGTTTTTTATTTATATTTATATAATAACAAGACATGCCTTGCACACTTCTAAGATTCCTCACTTACAGAAATTAGCAAGTATTGTCATGATCCCTACATTGAATGGACCCTACTCTACCTATTTTTAAAATGTTTAATACCCATTTGCTCTTTCGGTGATCCCTTTTTAATATTAATAAAAGATATATTCCTGTTTTATAGTTTAATTTTTTTTAAAATATCTTATTTTAAATTTTAAAAAATATCTTATTTTAGATTACAGTTAAAAAATAATAACAATACGGACATGTGGTGTTAACTAATTAAATATCACTAATATTTAAATTAATAATTATAATAAATTATTAAATTAAGTCAAATTTAATTAATTCAGTTGCATTTTAAGAATTTGATTTAATCGTTAAGTAAAAAATATTTGCTTCAATTCCAACATTTTCTTGCTCATTTAGCTTTGATTTTGTAAGAGCTTCATGAACAGAAAAGTGGCAAGTGGGCTAAATCAGTACTGAGCGGAGATTTTGTCCGATGAGACGAGAATTCATTTTAAACTCTACTCTTATTCCGAAAAGTTAGAAAGGGAAATTCATGTTTAATGTTTATATTATATATGTTTAACCGATGTTGAAGAGAATGAATTTTTGAAAAATTAAAAACTAATTCAAATATTTTTAAAATTATAAGAAAATTCTATATTTTTGTTAAGTATATATATTAAAAACGAACAGGATGAATTTTAACCTAACGGTTGGTATCATGTTATATTGACACTTTCAAATGTTCTATCTTTATTATTATTCCATCTCTTTCAAAGTTGCAGATTTGCTTTCTACCGTCGACTTCCTCACTTTCTCCACCGTCGACTTCTTCGGCCCCTCACATTTCTCACCATCTGTCTTAACATGTATTTCACCGTCAGCATCACTACTACTGTCACCTGCCTCATCTGCTAATATGTATTTGTGTGCGTGTGAAGGAGGGAGGGAGGGAGAGAGAGAGGGATGAAATCAAATCTACACCGTCGAATATGGAGATAGACGCACACGTTAAGGATAAACAAGTTGATGGATTTTGACAATACCATTCTCTATAAAGCGCGTGGGGTATATACGTTACATGGAATATATTATATATTACATATGCAGTTTTAGTGCATGCACTCTTATAAAGATTGAACCTTAGTGGCCTCATTAGTAAAAGTTGGAATCTTGAGTTGAAGTTTTGGACTTTGTAGATTTTGTGTTTATTTTCAATTATTATGAGTTGGATTGGATCACATAGTTTTAATTAAAATTAGTGATTTATAAGTTATTATATTTATCAAAATTATATTAAAGTTCTTTTTTTGTGTTTTTTAATTAGTCTAAATATTTTTCGTTGTAAAATTTATCCTTTTAGTTATTTTATTTTCAATTACTTTCCGTATTATTTACTTACTTTTATTTTTATTTTCTATTTACGTATTTTAAAAACTTTTCTCTTTATGAGTTTATTAAAAACAATTTCTCTATTAAGTATAAATAAGATTATGTACTTTTAAACTTTCGCAAGCTCTAATCTTAGTAAAATTTATATTGAAATATTATTGTTATTGTCGCGTAAAGTTATGGTGAAAAAATAATAATTACAAGCCTCGGGTTATATACACGAAAAGATTAGATTTTTTAATAATGTTAACAACAACAACAAAAATTTTATTTCCATTAGAATTTTGCCCCATTAAAAATAAAGTTTTGTTTCTATTAAAATTTTGCCCCACTCAAAAAAATTCCTGAATCCGACCCTGAATAAAACTACCATTTCTTTTTAACTCTCCTCTAAATGATAGAACAAAAGCTTTGGTCCCCTTTGGTGGGAAATAGACCAAAGAAGTAAGTAGAGGAAGACTTTCCTTGAACGCTAATAATGTATAGCATAGAATATAAAAAGAGTGCCGTGAAAGAGTTACTTATCTTTGCCCAATACACATTGGAAAAGCGACAAACGCGTCACATGGAAGGATCATAGACCAAAGAATTCACATTCACGAACCCTAAAGTTTATATATATCTCTTAATCAGAAGATCAGTATATAGTATTTATTTAACTCATACTTCACAAGACGGATCAAGCCTCGGACCTGATTTTTATGAAAAATAAGGTCAATATTAACCCAACTTTTATAAATAAAATGACGTCATTTTTACTTTTTAATTTAGAAAAAATTTAGGCCCAACAGTCAGATCCGACCTAAACCATTAGCATCGTTAGATTTAGAGATATCTTTTTCATTAGGTTAATGGATTTACAATGGATTAATTTGGATTTCACATCATTAGAAAAAAAAAAAAGTTACGCCTCTCTGTAATTTGATATATAATAAATATATTATTAACTTTAAAAAATTATCACTAACTTCAAAAAAAATAATTTTCAATTTGAGTACCGTCAAATCTAATTTAATCATCAGTTTCGAATTTAGAACTAAGTTAATATGGCATGACTAATTAAGATTTACAAAATTTGCAAATTGACTTAAATTCAATAATTCTTAATTTTTAGAAAATTGAGATATTTGTTTGAGTGATTAATTCATTAAATTACTTCATTAATATTTTAAATAATAATAATTACAAGGTTTTCGTTAAAAAAAAGAAAGTATTGAAATCCTATAATTGTATTATAACATGGGGAAGAACAGGGACAAAAGTACATGGGGCTCAGTGGTACATTGAACTCCTCAAATTTTAAAAAAAATAAATATTTTTAATTATATATATATATATATATATAAGGATAAAGTTATTTAAGTACCATTAGTACATTTAGCCTCCTTAAAATTAAAAAATAAATAAATATTTAAGCCTTTTTATTTTAAATTTATGACTTTGTCGATAAGGAAGAGTTATGTATATGTCAAATAATTCATATGATTAGGCAACTTTTTCCTGACAGTTTTAATTATCTAATTGTAAATCAGTAATTTAATAATTTGGGGGACTTCTCGATCTACACTTAACACACTTACGTACGGTACTTAAGCAACAATAATTAACTAGAGATTAGTAACAACTAATAATACGTACACGAGTCTAAGACTGACCTGGCCTCCAAATTCAAAAATTATCTCAACGACCAAACTCAAAAGCTTCCAATCTGTCCTCCTCACTTAAACCTAGAGATAGCAAATGGGCTTTGACCCGCCCGCCCAAAGTTTAATACTTCTCTACAAAACGACATTTACTGAAAATAATATTATTTTATATTTTTAATTGAAAAAATAATTCAGGCAGGGCTTAATCGGGTTTAGATTCGAGCCTATTGTCTCAAACCAGATTTGTTTTTGAGCCCGGGCCAAGCCTTAATAGTAACGGACGGGTCGGACTGTTTAAATAAGGATGACAATAAGTTACCTCTAGCTTAGCATCTCTACTTAAACGAGCGTAATGTAATAAACAAAAATATTTATTTATTGGGTTAATTACTCTATATCTATAATTTGGGTTAGATCTAAACCAATTAGAAATTAATTGATTAGGTCTATGTTAGATTAGGCTTTCATTCAATATCAAACAAGTTCAAACAACACTTGAACCAGATGAATTGAAATAACAAGCTTTGAACTACCTATTTGAGGGGTCTAACTCATCTAGATTCGGTGTAACCTGACTTATTAACATCCTTATTTATAATTTGTATTTTTCTTCATTTCATTTCTTATATTTTAAAATTTATCATTTAATTCCATAATACTATTTAGTTAACATACATATTAATTTGTCAGTTTTTCATTTATTTGTGCCTTCTAAATGAGATTATATTAAAACTTTAAGAACAAAATACCGCATCGTTTTAAATAAAAATAGATGAAAAATTAACAAAAGATGACAAAAATTGTATAATAAGCAACATTAAAATAAGTAATAAATTTCAAACAAATTAACATAAAAGAAATCAAATTACAAAATAAATCTAATTTATTTAACCCTTATTCATCAGGTTTTATATAAAAAAAAGGGTATTATGTAACAAATTACTTGTTATATCATGCCTACAATGTATCTTTTCATATTATACCAAAGACAAAATTCATAATAATTTTTTTTAGCATATTAAGATATGGATAAAAAACCTCACTTAGAGAGATTTTTAAATATTTTAAATATTTTCCTTCGAATCTTTTATTTTATAATTAACCTTATTTTTTGATTACATAATACTTCCCTCTAAATTTTTTAGCTTGAAGAGTATCTTATTTAGTCTAATTACTTTTTTGTAATGATTGGTTTAATCTATTCTTATACTTGTATTTTCTTTGGTTGATGTATTTATTTACTTATTTTATTTTTTATTATTAACCATTACCATATTTTATATGTTTTGTATTATGTATTGCATTATATATTTTTATATTTTGATTTATACATATTTATTTATATTTTATACTATTATTATTTTACATTACGTGTGAATCTATTAGAAATAGCCTCTCTGCCTAATAGACTTAATTATTCTCTATCTTTTGTCTTCTTTCTTCTATTTTCGGCGAAGAAAAGATAGCCATGAACGGTTGAAATATGATTTTTCTTATTTAAAGAAAACTAAAAATCTATTTGTAATTTTGAGAGATTTTGTTCTAAACCTCAATTTTAGTTTTTTTACTTTTCTATTTCGCAATTAATTAATATTGATTGACCTAACAGATAATTATGTATTAATTATTCTATTTTTATTTATGAGTTCAATGATTTAATCATAAATAATTGATACAAATAGCAAATAAATTATTTATTTATTTACATATTTTATACTATGAAAAACAAGAAAAATAAATTAAACAATTTCAATTATTTAATTTAGCATTTAATCTTTTTTTATTAAGCTTATTGCTATTATTTAATTAACATGAAATATTATTATACCCAATAAATTAATGATAAATTTTAATTTAGATACTAAGATTGAATCAATTAATTTTGAAAATTTGAAATTTACTATAACTATTTCAAAGTAAATGCTTGAGTTGTAAGAATTTATTATTTGCATACCATTCATCATAGTTGTACAACCGGATGAAATCTTTTGCTTAAATAAGATTTAAGTAAAATTGAAATTTTCACTTTTACACTCGATAAATTTATTTTAAAAACATAAACATCTTCTATAGTTTAAAAAAATTAGAAAAACCCTAATAATCTTTAAAATAATCGAAAAATTCCTAATATTTAATTTTCAAAAAAAAAACTTCTTTTACAGTTGGGATAAAAAATAACAATAAAATACGAACCTTAGACATAAAATAATCAAATGGTAATTCAACACAACTCTTAAATTCGATTGAAATAACTAAATTTGATATAAATAAATAATTTATTATAATTATTTTTAGTTATTAATTTAATCGAATATGTTAAATTGAGTTAGATATATTTAATTATTCTATGTTTGATATTTATACTACGTGTCTGTTTAGATGAATTTTTAGGGAGCCAATAAGCACTTTTCTCCACCATAAATACCTTTTAAAAGAAAAATGAGTGTTTAGCTATAAAATAAAAAACACTTCTTTAATAAATATAACTTTTTTGGCAAAACTTCTTAAAAAGTTACGTTGTAGTTGCCAAAATATAGCTTTTTAATAAGCTCAAATTTGAAGCTTCTAAAAAAAGACTTTTCAGATAAAATTTTTAGATCAATTAATGAGTTTATTTTTTAGTTATTTTTGTCCTTATGTTTTACACATAATTCCTACAATACCCTCAAATTCATTTTCCTGATTATTATGTATTTAACTATTTACTGAACTTGGATATTTATTTTGAAATTTATATAATATTATTTGACTTTTTTATATGTTTTAATATTTATTTTCAATATTAGTTTACTCATGTTATAATCCATATAAAAGATTTGATTAGATATATTTTCATTTGTGTTTCATATGGTTTAAAATTATATAATAATTAATTTATTGTATTTTGTATGTTTTTAATATACTTTAAATAATATTTATATGCACAAATAATTTTTCTTATAAAACAAAATATAGTTAAAATTAAAAAACACTTTTTATTTTTATATTATCAAACAATCTACTGTATGAAACTTTTTCAATTTTTTTTTAAATGATAGCCAAACAATCAACTGGTTTCTTAAAAAAAATCTTCTCATAAAAGATCTACAAAAGAAAGAAAAAACTACTAACAAAAATCCTATTAATATAAGCCCCACCAAACAGAGGCTACGTGTACCTCATCATTATTTTTTAACTGAAATCTAAGAATTTTTTTTCCTAAAAAATAAAAACTAGAATGAATTTTTCGAAGAATTTTAAAGAACAAAGGGGTTTTCTAAATTTTCTTTAACTGCAATATCTTTTACCTTTACTAGTAATTTTGAGGGCTTCAACACATTTAGAAGTCTCCTATAATTTTAAAAACTTCACAAAGACTCCCAAGTCTTTAAAATTTTTAAAAAGTCTTCCAATTTTTATTTTTCTACAAAAATTATTTAAAACATAACAATAAAATATATACAACATAAACATCACACATGGACCAGTAAAAAACTCCAAACATATTAAATTTAAATCAAACTAATTAAACTCAATATAAATTAATAATTTATTATAATGACCTTAAATTATTAATCTAAATTAATTTTCATTGAGTTTAAAAGTTAAATTAGATTATTAATATTTAATTAATCCGTATATAATATTCATATCACATGTACTTTATCATTATTTTTATTTTAAGTCACCCCATGACAAGCCTACAAAACTAAGACCATTATCTTAGCCTCAAAACACAAGTATGATGTAAGATTGGCAAAACTAGTTGGGTTCTGTTCGATTCAATCTAAACTTAACGAATAAAGTTTATTTTAATTGTGATTCGAGCCAAACTTAAGCTAAAAAGGATTTTTTTTCCAGACCTCAAAACCGAATTTCCATTGATTCAAGCTAGATTCGAATTTCACGACATGGTCCAACCTGAAGTAATTCAATCAACCAATAACAAATAATCTATGTTCAATTTAAAACATAGTTTGGGCCGCACAAAATAATGCCTGGAGCCCTGCTCATCCTATTTCAATCCACATATGATTAACCTCTATGCATGATATTATCCATGAACCAGTTGCATATTCCTCCTAAAATGAGAGATTACGAAAATGGAAATGCCAGAAAGCAAGACCGATAAAAATCCTCCTATCAAATGCATTGTAGATGAGGAAATGAATCACAGAAAATTATCTTCTCTGGCATTTAGTGTTCAGTGATCCTTTCCTTCAGCTCTAATTAAGTTAGCTTTGTCACCAAGAAGCAATTCAGCAGGTTACTCGAACCTTTAACATTTTAAGCTCCTGACAAATCTAACTTAAATAAAGCTGATTAATAGCAATGCAACTTACTTGAACTACACCGTCAAAGAAGGTATGCTTCCCAATGTTAACCATTGGTTGGAGAAAACTTAATTACGCTTCTTGAGGCAGTTCAAAACTTAAAAAGAGTTGCTACAACTCTTTTTCCAGTTAGCAAAACCACAGAAAAAAAGTAGCTATCATGGGAATTTCTTCTTTTACGCAAAATTCTATTTGACATTTTTACGCACCTTTCTACCAGAGCTTATGAGTGAGCCAGGTAACTTGGCGGATCCATGCCTGGAACCATTAGTTACCGATACACACTCTGAATCATTACTATCATCATCATCATCACTGTTTATATTACCTGGTGAAAACCTGTTCTGTTTAGCTCTTCGTTCCAAAAGAAATACGTTATAATAATAGCTCACCAAATCTTCCAGCCTCTTGGTAGGAAAAGATTTCACTATCTCATCCCAGAAGCATGAAGGATTTGACCTCACTGTTGTATTGAACTTCTTCTCTTCTGCTTTGGTCCAGGTAAGTCTAACTTCTTCCCCCATCTTGTTAAATCCCAATTGAGTGAAAGCTACCCCCAGCTCTTGCTTCACCCTCAATTTGCTCTCAGTAGCATGAAACTTAACACATTCAGTGGATTTGGGCACTTTACACCCACATGAATCTTGCCTTCCCTTACCAATGGTGTCCCTTTTAACAATAAATTTGCTCTCTACCTTTGCCAGTGGCCAAATCTGTGTTCCAAGCCACTTTATATCAGTTTCAGAGACGACACCTGTCCATTCTGGTACTTCAGCCTGAAACTCTGGTCCCAAAGGAATTATATTTTCAATTGGAAGGCCAAGCACTGGATGCTTAGTTAAGAAATCATGACTGATCCCTTCTGAACAATAGCCAACGTCACTTCGAGTGGCTGAGGAAGCTGACTTCGAGGAAGACCCTGGTTCACGAGCCTCCCTTAGAAATAGCTTGTTGCTACACCTTAATCTCTCTCTGAAATTGTATCTGGATCCAACATGATCATCATACATGGTTGGATGCATCTTTTGATTTTTCTACATTGGAATAGAACGTGACTTTCCTTTTGTAAGAAGAAATTTCTATCAAAGATATATCTACACAAGAATGCCAATAACCTTGAATATGTAACAATCATGTAACAGAGTTGAATAACATGGTCCACTTATTAGCCTGTGCATGTTGAACAAAAAATAATAGAAAAGCTAGATTCGATGCAATCACACATGAGAAATATGTCCTTTCCACAACTTCATCATTTCAGCATACAAATAATGGATTCATATTACACACGCGCGCGCGCGCGCGCACACACACATAACTTGTTAAAATAATAAAGAACAAGAAGCACAACTCCACGCATGGAAGAGAAGCATGCAACCAATCAAAATCTAATAAAATGTGAGCAAATAAGAGCTGAAATACCTGCAAAGATCGTTCTGCACTTGAATCAACATTTCTTTTCAGGAACAGTGCCTCTCGTAACAGCAATACCTGTTTCCAGAACTCCTCATTGCCAAATGAGTTCCACTTTGACCTCTCTGGTATTGGCACAACTTCAGGATCACATGGATCCCTTGCAATTCCAGTAATCCAATTCAATATCTTGTACATGGACTCCCTTTTCCTCTTGCGTGAGGAACTAAATTCCTCAGTAATGCTTAACTCCAATTCCAAAATATTTTCGCTGCTTTCATCACACTTATTGACTTCATCCATTTCCATCACCACACTCTTCTCATCTTCATTGCAAACTTCCTCACTTTTCCTTAAATAGGAATCTGGATTTTCCACATTGTCATGGGTTTTCTCATCCCCACCAGTAAAGGAATCCATTTCACCGCTCTTTATCACATCATTGCTCATTGTGCTAACTTCAATCGAATCAACAACACTTTTTGCAGAATCTAAAAAAGAAGACTCTTCGTCATCAACATCACACTTCTCACTTTCACATGACTCAATTATAGTATTAGTATTCAAATTTAACTCAGATTTCAAGTCCACATATCTTGAACCTTGCATATTAATCAAGAACTCCTTAAACTCGACCCCTAATTCCATCATAACACCACAAAAACTCGTGCTGCTGCTATCACAAGACTTGGCTTTCAAGTCCTTATCATCAACAACTCTCCCCACCCATTTCTCTAAAGCATCTGAATATTTCATATAAACCAATTTCACAGCAGATGCGAGAGCCAATCCCAAGCCAGACTCTTCAGCCACCATATCCCATGTCCCATTCTTACAAACAGCATCATATCCACCCTTATCTCTCACGACCGCGAAAAGATTAACCAAATCCACATGATGGCCCTTTCCAAACATTGGATAGATTGTCCAAAAACCACCGTCAAGCGCACACACCCCTTTCAAGAACGATTTACAAAGTCAGTGAACCCACATTTAAACTTACTATCAGTTTCTATATGTGCACTGCAACATTTTGGAACTCATTAGGCTCCAAACTTTTTACTGGGGTTTTAACGCCAATCTAGTTCACATCCATCATTCACAATTATCAACCAAACAGTCATTTAAACCCTAATTCCAAACCCTAAAAACATGTTAATCATCCTCTTCTAATCCTCACAACAAAACCAGTAAAGAAGTAAAAGTTGTCACTAAAAAACCCCTAATGGGTTCAAGTAAGTTAGAAATCAAGCATCTTGTTAAGAACAGCAACAGCATTCTTTGGCGGGAAAATGATCGATTTAGGGTTTTGAACTCCCTCGAAGAATTCTCATCCCGCGTCTCTAAATGTAGATAATGAAAAAGAAAATAGTAAAGGGACTAGAATAGAAATTTTGAACAAATACATACCCAATTATTCAAATATTCATAAAGAGTATTCCTTTCCCTTCTGAGGACCCAAAAAGCAAATAGAGAAAATAGAGAAACATACCAGAAATTTTGTGGGTACCTCTCTTTTTTCTTTTTCTTACCCTTTTGCCCTCTCTTTTTTTAATATTTATTTTAAGGACTCTTTAAGAGAGTGAAAGAGGGATTGAAAATAGAGGTGAAGATTGAATTGAGAGGGCATGGAAGACACCTATTTATAGTGCTCATGATGGACTAACCATAGTTAATTTTGAAGCATAGGGTTGGGTTAAAGTTTTGGTTGATTGTTGAGAGATTGGAGATGGTGTGTAACTTTTAGAGGAAAAATATTTAAAAAATATATATCCCTTAATGTTTTTGTTCATTATAAAGATTATGTTGGATTTGAAAACCTAATTTAAATGGTATTTTTTGGTTTTATTATTTATTTATTTTAATATATTTTTTCTAAGTTTATAATTTTTATATGACTTCTTTTTATCTTTTTAGATCAAAAAATTGACTGATAAAACTTAAGAATTATATTGAATTTAGTAATATTTTTATGTACAAGTCTTTATAAATTATTCATTATCATCATCAACACTCAATTAAAATCTCGCTGAGTTGCAAGATTTGAGAATGTTTGATAGTATGCAGTTTTGTCCTTATATTGAAAACAACCTTTTTATTACATAGAGTTAAGAATGTGTATTATCGAATCTCTTCAAACTTTACATTTTAGCAAAATTCCCCTGTGCCGTTTTTGAAATATCTTTATATTTATTATAATTTATACTTTTTAAGATATTTTTCACAATAATTTAATAAGAGGCTGGTAGGTGTTGAACTGCTGGATGCAAAGGATGGCTTTTAAAAGTAAATGGAGAAGAAATTGTGCTCGTTTCAAATTTATACTTGGTGATTAAGGAAACTCTTGGTTTATTATAATGAGTCTATTTATTTTTAACGATTATTATAACTCCTCAACTTATTTATAAAATTGAAGTATTTCGTGAATAGATAAATTATGTAGACAATAATTGATAGTTTTTAGTGAAAATCACTGCTAAATAAAATTTTATTTTAAAATTTGTGCCTTTATTTTATAGTATTAATATTTTGTTGAATATGCAATCTTACTAAAAAAGATAAAGTCAACAATGTAATGATAAAAGACAAATTAAAAGCGGCCAATATCAATGAAAAATTAAGAGAGACAAGACTTAAGTAGTTTGAAAATATTAAGAAGAGATATCCTCAGGCTCTAACAAGAAGATGCGAGAAGATTATATTTAAGAACTGCAAGAGGAAAAAAATGAAAACCTATGAAGAACCCGGGGGGGGGTGATAAAAAATTAATTGGCTCTATTGACTTACTAAGGACGTGGCCCTTAATAGAAAACTATAGTATACTAAGGTACGGATAAAGAATCTCACGTAGAAAAATCCTTCACTTTTTTACAAATCTTTTAAACATTTTCTTTCGAATCTTATATCTTGTATTTAACCTAAACTCTTACTTATTTAGCCTAAACATTTCTTTAGTCTAAATAGTATCTTGTAATGACTTGAATGTTTCATTTATTTGTTTATCTTCTTTCTTATTTGTGTATTTATTTACTTATTTTATCTTTTATTTTTATTCGTTATATTGCTCTATATTTATTTTATTGCTTATTTTTATATTTCTATATATACATATTTATTTAATAATAATTTATATTTTTTCACGTGAACCTATCAATAACAGTCTCTTTATTAGTTATAATTGAAACTCTCTATTTTTTGACTTCTCCATGCCCTAGATTCAGCGGGATTTTTAATAAGATATTATTGTTGTTGTTATTGACCACTTATATTTACTTATTGCTAATCATGTAAATATTTTTTAAAGATATGTTTTTATGATTTAATCTTTTTTTTACTTTATTCCTTTAATTTTTAAACTTATCAAATTTTTGTATATTTCATTATAAATTAAAGAAGAGTGCAATTACTGTTAAGTATTTCTTATAAAAAGTACAGCTAAAAATGTAATTTGCACCTCAAAGTTTTACAAAAACCTAAATAAACCTCTACCATTATCTATGGTACTACTATGCATCATAATATTACTAAAATAATACTTATTGCATCTTAAAATTGATAACAAAGATCGGTTAGGCATTTATTTAGACATTTTGTGAAATGTTAAAACAAAAATAACATTTTTAATTTTTTTTAAATCACATTAATACTTAATAAGTCTAAAAGATTTTGTGTTTGAATCTCCCTACTTATGCTCTCTTGATCGAGCCTGTCGTATAGGGTTTGTCTAGTGTGAAGTACTCGATTGGCGTAATTTACAAGCTATTGCATCAATCCAAAGATTTACCCAGTATGTATATAAAAGATAGCGATTGTAGGATTTGACGTTTCTTTAAAAAAAAAACTTATATATACAATGAGTATCTAACAAAAGAGACATCATTAACTAAATAAGGTATTTGACCCTTTAATAATCAAGTGTGATATTTTTCCATACTGATACTTGGACAAGAGAGAAATCAATAATTTTTAAAATTTAAGAAAGAAATTTTAAAATTAAACTAAAACAAAAACAATCTAGTATATTTAATTATTAAAAAATAAAAAGAATACAAAGAAAACTTAATTCTTGTTAACTACCATTCACAAAGAAAATAAAAATAAGGATAATAAATTATAAAATTCTATGACCTCCTTATTTTTACTTTAGTTTTTGATGATTAAATATGTTTGAATTTTTAGTTTTAGTTGTTAGTTTTTTTTTTCAATTTTCATATCTTATGAAAATTATAAATTTTGTTTTTTTGTTTTCTATTGCTTTTTTTTTGTCATAATCTAATTTACCATGAACCACACATATATTATTTAATTATTTACTATTAATTAACAATATGAATTATGAATAATTTGATTTAATTTAATTTTATAATTAATTTAAATTGTATAAAATAAAATAAACATTAATTTAATAAACACTTAATAAATATAATTTATATTTAAGATATCCTTTAAACATTTAAATTTCAATTATATATTAACAATAATTATTAATTTATAGAATACAATCATAATTATTAAAGTATTTACTTTAATAAAATATCATAATTTTTACTTGTATTTTATTAATAAATATTATATATATGAGAATAAAAATAATTTTATTTAATTCATTTATTCATAAAATTAATTTATCTTTAAGTTTTATTTACTATTCAATTATTATCAGTAATTAAAATATTATCACATTTTAAAAATAGGAAAAACTAAAATTCACAACAAAAAAATAAAAGTAAAATTAAACGGTCTCTTGATTTTTTTTATTTTAGTGTTCAACTTTTTTAATTTTTAGTTAATTGTTCAAATTTTTAAAATGAAATAATTAAAAAAATTTATTTCCATTAACATTTTTATTGATATGCCTGACCTACTAACATAAAGACTGATATTTGGAGAGATTGCACCTACCTCAATGGGTATGAAAGCGTTAGCCCGCTCTCAAGCCAAATTTGACGACGGTGTGCAAAATCGAGCAAAATGTAGTTTGATTTGTGTCGGGAAGGGCTCGGAGATTTTGATTTTTATAGTTTAGAGTGAGGGATCAATCCTATTTTTCAGTTGTTAGTAGGGAAAAAAGAGCATACAAGTAAGAGAGAGCTCTTTTTTTGTTATTGCATTTCAAATACATATTCAATAATGTGTTTGTCACAACAAAAAAACTATATTAATGAAAAAGAAAAGTCACATATCCTTTTTAAATGTCAATCTTTGCGATCTTTCATCAATCACATTAATAAGATGTTTACGAAGACAATATTTTAAATTGAATTGTCTAATTTTAAAAAATTAAAACATTTGATTGAAAACTTTAAAATTTTGCATACTAAAGTAAAAAATTTTAAAAACTATACTTTTAACTTTGTTAATATACAAAAAATATCATTTAAAAATGATTGTGTGTGATTACTATTGAACTGATGTTATTGAGAATTTAGCCTCATTGTTAGCATACTATTTATAAATCACCATTTAAATCATAGTCAAGAAATTTTCTTTTACATACATTTTAACTAAAGTGAGGAACATGGACAAGTTGTAATTACCAAAAGTTGGGTGTAGGAACAACACGACTCAACTCTTTTTTCTGCCAAAAACAATCCTGATATATTATTTTGATATATTTAAATATGAAAATTAATGTTTGTTTTGTTTTATGAGTTAGAAAGTGGAGATTGTGAACATTATTGGTGAAAAATTGTAAATTTTATGAAAAGTGGATAATGGATAAGGTGAGATTATACATAATGCCATATTAGCTGGAAGAACAAAAGTTACGTGTAACTAAATTCAAATATTTTGATTTAAGAGGATTCAAAATTCTAGTTATAGCCAATGATATAAAAATCGGATTGAACCGGCCGGTTCGACCGGGTTAACCACGAACCAGATTGGTTTTCGGTTTGGTTTCTAGATTAAATAATAAATCAGCCGATTTCTTCTAAACTGTTAATCAGATGTATCTTCTTCTCTTATGCCCAAACAACAAATCAGTATAGAAAGATGAGATTTTTGTGCTATTAACACTTGAGAAATCAACCCATCGCAATGAAAAATAATTTGGAACCAAGATTGAGTAAATGGATAGCTAAGGGGCCATTTGGTTCCACTTTTGTTTTTTTCTTGTTGTTTTTAATTTCTATTTCCTGCTTTTAGTTTCTGTTTTTTTTCTAAAAAAATGAAAATATGTTTGGTTGAGATTTGCAATATAAAAACTAAAAACAAAAACCTGTTTAGTTGAAATTTCTAATAAAAAACTGAAAACAAAAATATGTTTGGTTTATTATTATTATTATTAATTTTTAATAAGTTATTATGATGATGATGATGATTATTATTATTATTATTAATTTTTAATAAGTTATTCTTCTTATTATTAATTTATTCTAATTATTAATTTTTATTTTTATTAATTAATGTTATAAATTTTCTACTTAATATTTTTAATATTTTTAATTTTATTATCCAAATTAATTATCTTACTATTATTATTATTACTATTACTATTATTATTATTATTATTATTGTACTTTTATTATTATTATTATTATTATTATTTTTTTATTATTAATTGAGATATAAAATAAGGATATGTTGTTTTTTTGTCGAAAAAAACATGTTGTCAAAATGTAAAACTGTTGTGGTTTTTTTATTTATTTTCAGAAACAAAAAATCACAACAGAGTAAATCAAACATGTTTTACTTACCTGTTTTTCTTTTTACAAAAACGACAACAAAAAATAGAAGAAAAAAATGGAAACAAACAAGTCTTAAGTTTGGCACCAAAAATTAGAACAAAAACTCGAAATAGGTTAAGAGATTTCTTGAAGTACCAAATGGCAATGCAATCTTCACTTGGTGTTTGGCTACAGAAAGGAAAAAGAGAATTGTCCATAAATGTTTGCAAATGCTTTTCATAAAAACTGGAACTTGAATATGGGGAGAAGAAAAGGTTGATGGGACATGTGAGGATAGAAATTAAGAGGATGTAACTTCACCTTACATCCATAAGCAATAGTTACAAGTCAGTTTTTGTATTTTTATACCATTCTTATGTTATTTTTCTTTTCCTTTTTACATTTACTTATGTTCTCTTGAGAAAATTTTTTGTTTTTAATTAAAAGATAAATTTTCTTAAATTTTAGTTACAAAATATTGAAAAAATTCAATTACACACCATATAAATATTAATGGACTAATAAAATATAATTAAAATGATAATCTAATTTAATTCTTAAATTTGAATTAATTAATTAATTAATAATTTAAAATAATTGTAATAAATTATTAATTTTTATCAAATTTAATTAGTTCGATGTAAATTTTAAAATTGAGTTAGATCATCATATAAGTAACATTTGATTAATTTATATATAATATTTATGTCACATATATTTTAACACTATATTTTTAAGTGAAATCTAAAAAAGAGATTGTTCTAAAAAATAAAAATTATTTGAGTGTAGTAGAAAATTTAATGTAAATATTTTGGATGAAAACGTAACTTACAAGTCTTTAAATAGAATTAGAGAATTTGAAATTTTCGAGAATAATGAGACATAACATCCTTTATAAATATAATTTTTATTTTTATTTTTAAGTTTTATATTATACTCAAATTTAGTTTGAATTATTAAATTTGATTTATTATGAGTACATATATAATAATGGAAATTGCAGTATTTTTATTTCAATAAAATAATTTATTTTTACTTACTCTTATATTTTATATTTTATATTTATTATATGTCGTTTATAGCGGTTTAATAATGGTTAACCTTTAAATCTTAAACCTTTCCTTTGGCCGGTTCAATGTCTGGTCCGATTTTTAAAACATTGGTTATAACTTTGTGAGATTTTGTTCTAAATTTTATTCATGTTTTACTTCACGTATTTCTTATTTTGAGTTCTTATATTTGATGAATAATTGATATTGATTGATCTGACAAATTAATTTGATGTCGATTATTCTATAGTTATCCATGAATTCAATGATTCGTAATTGTCATGAAGGATTGGTAACAAATATGTTATTTATAAATTTGCATATTTAACTTATGATAAACAAAAAAAAAAACTAATTTGAATAATTGTATCTATCACAATTATTTAATTAGAGTTTAGTCTTTCTTACTAAGCTTATTGTTATTATTTAATTGATATAGAATGTTATCATACCCAATCAATTGACGGTAAGTATTTGTTTGGATGTTGGGTTTGAACCATTTAATTTAGGAAAATTTAGACTTATTATGACTATACTAATATATTTCAGACTAGCTGCTTGAATAGTGACAATAATTTTGCTTAGACCAATGATCAATGTTATAATTAGATGAGATATTTCTCTTGAATCGAATGTAAGTATTCTTGAATTTCTCATTTTTATATTTTGTTGGACTCCCTTTCCGAAGCCCAACAATCGGACCGGAAACGAAAAACGTAAGCGGATTTCCAATCTCTTTAACCCTCATTTCCTTTCCATCCAACTTTTTGAATTTAACACCAAAGGTTATCAATTTTTGTGGGAAGGTAGAAAAACATGTTAGGAATCTATCGCCTTAAGAATCACCTAAATCGGATGTCTGACGAAGAAGTTATGGCCAAACGAATCCAACATGTTCATGACCTCACTCACATTTTACATGCCTTGGCGCAATTGCCATAACTCTTACTACGGGTGTCGGATTGACTTCATTTTTGAACGGTTTGGTAGAAGACTTTTAGGGCTACAACTTTCGCGAAGACCCAAAAATGAAGTTCTATCATTTGGAGGGTCAAAAACATAGACCGTTTGAACTAACACGGGCTGCCCGTGTGACCCTCAGGTGAAATAGTGCTTCTGCGCTGAAAACACATGGCTCATGTGATTTTACATGGTCAGACCGTGTAACCTTCGGGTGGAAACTACGCTCTTGCGCTGGAAACACACGGCTTGTGTGATTTTACACGATCAGGCCGTGTAACCTTCGGGTGAAAATTACACTCCTGCGCTAGAAACACACGGCTCGTGTGATTTTACACAGTCAGGCCGTGTAACCTTCGGGTGAAAACTGCGCTGGAAACACACGGCCTGTGTGATTTTACACGGTTAGGCCATGTAACTTTCGGGTGACCCTAAATATTCACCCTTCAAGACCCTCACCCATCCTAACATCCCCTTTCCTCATACTCTTCTCCAATACCACCTTTCTAGTGCCTAAAACCAATTCAAATCCATTTAACTACTAAAAACATCTCATTAATCCTTGAATCTCAACTTCCAAGGATTCATCACCCACAATCTTTCCAATTTCAACAAGCTATTCTAACACTAGCAATAATTGGAAATCTTAACCAAGGATAAACACATCCATCATACCCAAACTTTAAAGAAACATAAGCATACATAAAGAACTTCTCAATTCTCATTCTCATTGAAAACAAAATCAATGTTTAAACAAGCTTTACTTACATATCAGCACATACATCAACTTAATACAAAATACAAAAGATGCTGATGTTTGATATGCCTATAAAGCTAGCCAAATGTTACTTAGTACAAAAGTCTCCTAGCTATCTTGGAGTATTCGAAAGCCTTGCAAGGATCACTGATCTTCTTGATCTGCACCTGAGGAGGAAAATTATGGGTTGAGCTACACAGCTCAGTGGCTAACTTATTCATAGTCATTGGCAATGAGCCACACAATTAAACATATACAAATATCCATATAGACCAACAATGAATCTTAGCATTCACAATTTCCATACACATATGATAATTCAATACATCATCCCATTAAACACATATGATAATTCAATACATCATCCCATTAAACACATTTGATGTCATTTATCATCCAAGCATAACACACAATTCGTATCATAACTTAACACATCAAAGTGAAAATGCACACACAATTTGGCTTTAGGGTTCCGTGAACAAAACAGAGAAACCGAAGTTTACTCCGTGAATAAAACGAGTCTACTTTTTGGATTTCATGGGTCACAAGCGGGCAGCCAGGGGAAGACTTTACGTCGACGTGCACGTGACTACGAAACGGTTCCTCTCTCGCCCAAACACAGTCAAATCGCATGCTTAAATCAATCATTCTCAAATTCATATTCTCATGCTTTTTCTTTATACAAAATGCCATGACACA
>JAOTAX010000009.1:25389309-25400270 GCA_025629825.1 Erythroxylum guanchezii | reverse complement strand
GTGTAAGAAAATTGCCAAATCATATTTAATACAGTCCAAATAAATCCAAAATTTTCAGTTATAAACCAAGTTACCCGAAAAATGTCATGAATGCATGCCAAAATGCTTATGTACAAATATGTAAATATTCAACTATACAAAGCAAATAACGGATTAAATTTCCTTCATAACCTAACCCCTAATATGGGGCGTTACAGTATTTTACTGCAGCTGATGGAAATTCTTTCAAGATAGGGTTAAGAACAAGAAGTAGAATTGGCATTCGCTTCTTTCCTCAGTGTACAGTTTGGACTAAAGTACTTGGAAGTAATCTACCAGGCCCAGATCTTTTTATTGGAATGGATGTTTATTGTAAAGTCCGACATCTACAAATCCTACCCACAAGCCTCAGGCATCGAAACCTTTTAAGTCCATACACTGATTTGAAAAATGTGTTTGAACTTACACAGGTTCCAACACGTTACACTGGACTTCGAGATAAACTGTTGAGCTATTGTCCAGAGTCTCATTCACAATTTACTCATCTAAATCCTCTATGGAAAAATAGTAACTATTTTATAAGTCTACCATTTAAGAAGAAACACAAAAGCCACACATCCAGGAATGAATCCTGATGATTTGAAGCTGGCACAAGATGAGTTTGCCATCCTATTATAGCAAGGACTGATTGAGCCCACAAAGTCTGATTGGGCTTGCTAAACGTTCTATGTCAACAAACGTTCAGAGCAGAAACGTGGAAAGAAACATCTAGTAATAAACTACAGGCTTCTAAATGCTTTCCTGCATGATGATAAGTTTCCTTTGCCCAAAATTAGTACACAAGTACTATTTCTTAAGGAAGCTGTGTTCTTTTCAAAGTTTGATTTAAAAGCATGATTTTGGCAATTGGGTACCTAGAAGAATGTTACAAGACTACATTTTGCATTCCCAATGTTCAGTACTAATGGACTGTGATACCTTTTGGATTCAAAGTCGCTCCATCACTGTTTCAAAAGTCCATTACAAAAATATATGAGCCTATCTTTAACAGTGCCTTGATCTACATCAATGACATTCTACTGTTCTCAAAAGCCTATAAGGAACATCAAGCCCTTCTTCAAAGATTTTTGGACCTTACATAGCAGTATGGTATAATGCTTTCGGCCTCGAAAAGCACTATTGGTACACTAGAAATTGAATTTCTTGAAATGCAATTTAAGGATGGATTCTATCAGCCAGGCTCACATATTGCAAAAGAATTATTTCAATTTCCTGATGACAATCTCACTATAAAACAGATTCAAAAGTTTCTTGGAATTGTTAACTACATCCGAGATTTCATACCACATGTGGCAGCCTTCACATCAAGCCTATCTAAGCTCTTACGCAAGAATCCACCAACATAGGGAAAAGAACAGACTATAGCTGTCCAGCATCTTAAACAGTTCTGTCAGAAAATTTCACCTTTGAAGCTTTTTGAATCAATACTATCTCATTCTCAGACAGATGTTAGTCATACCATTGTAGATACAGCAGCTTTATCTACACTACTCCGACAACATCCTCCATAGCCGCTAGATACTTTTTCTCTTTATAAGTATCCCTCTTCTCTTCAGCCTACTAACTTCATTGAGTTTTCTAGTTCTCAGCAAATTTTGCATAAAAAAACCCAAAAAGATGGATAGTCCTTCTCTTTTTGCTTTAACTAAGAAAGCTTTTCCTTCCATAGCTAGTCGTCCTACTAGTCTCTCTGAAGTTGCCTCACTTGCTCATAGTAGTTTATTCTAGTACTTGCATCTTTTCTTGCTTAAACATAAGTCCTTTGGAAACCCTACGATGTTCAACATCAAAGCACCCTACCTTAATGTGAATCTTCTTCAAGATCCCGTATCAGAAAACACATTATGGTATTTCTAGGCACTCTGTGCCCTTTATGCTTGTGCTTTTACAATCTCTCCTCTTCAGTTGTATCAACATCTCTGTGATCCTAATAATGGAAGCTCATTATTATGGACATTACTGGAATAGTTTCAACCATTAGATCAATGGAAGCATCAATGTTCTATTATTATTAACCAACATCATCTATGGACATCCTCTGCTAGACGACAATCTACTTAGAGCTTCTTCATTGTTCATCGTCCATACAGAGAAACACATGCTGGACTACTCTATACTGAACAACGTGTGTTGGATCCCGAATTCACTTTATCATGCTGCATTGGATTTTATCCTTTTCTCTTATACACACATCCTTACATCCTATAAAATCTTCAAATCCAGACGATATAATGAATATCGGTGTTATAATTCCTAAAAAATTCTCTCTACTTTCACCACTAATACAATTTACATGTTTTTCCTCAACTATAATAGAAGTAATGAGCCTAAATGTTTCCTTTTAAAGCAAGAGAAGAAAATGATTTCAAATTACTTCATAATTGTTGCATTATTGCTTTAAATAATTTGAGAAATTGCTAAATGCTTGATATGTGAATTTGGTTAATGAAATGTGAGATATTTCATGTTCATGAATAATTGTGTTTTTGAAATATGCCTTTGTGGCAAAATGTCAAGAAAAGTCATGTTTTCAAGAATGGTTTTCAAGTAGAAGAAAAAGCAAGTTTACAAGAAAGTGCCATTTTGGGCAACAAGTTTACAAGCTTTTGAAATCTATGTGTTAAGTTATAGGTTTTGTGGAAGAGGCCTTCACCGCGACGAGACCATGTTGCTCGCCGCAGTGAAGAAAAAAATCACGGGTTCGCTGCGACGAAAGGTAATTCGCTCATCGCGGCGTGAACTTCCAGAAATGTTTTGCCGCGACGAAACAACATACGCCGCGGCGATGCCCCACTTTGTTTCCGAAGGATCTTTAGTTTTTTTTTTAATTTTCAACTTCTAAGTCTTCCCGCCACGCTCAAGTACGTTGGTATTTTGTTAAGAATTGCATTCCAGAAACGGGATCCAACAACGTGTCCAACATTGGCATACATTGTTATATTGGCCAAAACACAAAGACAGTGTGTTAAGCTCCTTAAAGAATCTTCTTAAGGAGCTTAATCATTTTTCAAATGATCCAGTATTAACTACATCTATTGGACCATACCCTGGAGAATTTATGTCTGGTGAACCAGAAGTACCAGAAGTTGTTATTCCTAGTTCCAATAGTCCTAAATATGATACAGAGTCAGAAGACATCACAAGAATAGTCTCTAACACAGCAGGACCTTCTCAACCTTATAATACATAATTCCAAGATGCTCAAAATCCTAATGAAGATATTCCTAGTGTCTCTGATTCTGAAATTGATCACCTCCTACACCAATTCCATAAAGCTGAGTTCAATTATAGCAAAAGAAAAAGATATTCACCAGTTAATACTGATGGCTCAAATGATCTAGATTCTCCATCCAATCTTCAGTCGTGGCACGAACCTATTCGTGACAAATAAAGTTCTTGGATTCTTTGGATCGATCATTTAATAAGACATGAAAGTGACTAAGATGAAGACCTTACTTTACACCTGTAAAGTAAGCACACCTATCGAGACAACAACTGACATGATGAGAAAGATGGGTTCCACACATCACCTTCAACAACTATTGAAGATTCCATCTTATCATCTTCCTTTTCACCTTTTGTAAAGTAGTATTGTTTACTACTGTTTGCTTTAAGACTTTGTGTAAAAGTAATTTACTTTGTCAAAGTTAGGTGAATTATTAGCTTTACTTTTGTAAAGTTGATGCCTTAAAGATAAGGTTAGGTTTGCTTTTGTTAAAGTTGTAGTCATGTTGTCTTTAGAATAGTTTACATTTCTATCCCTAGCTTCACTAATAAAAGCAGGGTTCATCTTAGTTTGTAACCAGAAGTTTTTTAGAGGTTTTATGAGCTATTGAAAATGAAGAAGTTAGTTTTCTTCTAAAACTCTTCTCTTCTCTGAAACCTTTAAACCATGAAATCATATCTCCTCAAGTGTTGAAGATTGTAAGATGAGTATATTCTACACTCGCCTTGTATAAGGATGTTACTTCTAAATTTATCCGTTGCCTTTAGTCACAAGCATTAACGGGGAATGAAGAGTAAGAGTGTGTGAGTGAAGTAGGGTTCCTAAGAGGCGTAAACAGTAAGTCCCGCGTAAGCCGAAGGTCAAGTGTTGAGGGGTGTAAGACTCTGATAACTGGAACTTCCTACGTAGTGATACACACTTCCAATCTGACTTCTGTTAGTCAACGTCTTCAACCAGTATGGTGGTTTAGAAAAGAGTTAGCCAGGAGGGTTAACCAGAAAAAGGTCATAATTTCCCTATGTCACCCTATGACAGACTATAAGGTCCCAAAGTGATATTGGTCACTTGGTCGCTTACTAGGTTGACACTGGTATGCTCTTCTTCGTCTCTATTCCTTATCTCTATTACTATTACCCTATACCGTTGTTTCAATCCAATTTTCCTCCTCACTAGACTATCATTATGTTAGTAAATATATAAAATCAATTAAGTTAGCTTCACATAACAGCTTAAGTTATTATAATGAAACGATCACTTTAACATGATCAAGAGATTATGAGTTCAAATCCTACCACTCACTTATTATTCAGCTCAAAATAAAATGAGCTTGTGCAAGTTTCAATCTTAAAGAACTTTTATTTGAGAAAGTGTATTAATAAATATAATAAAACCAATTAAACTAGCCACTGTAAATTTAACACATTCTTCAGCAACCGCTTGCTATTTCCACGTCAAGTCACTAGCTCACGCCAACCCTGCCAATTCCTGAAACTAGAAACCTTAATCACATTGTTTTTGGGATTGCTTCCACGTCTGAGCTATGGCAGCACAGAAAAACTACGTCAAGCTGTGGTGGAAACCAGAGAAGATGTGTGGAATAGTGTGGTTGGACAAGCCAGTGAAGAAGGAAATAGACGACCATCTCTTGCCGCCAGTGAGAATATCAGATGTTAAAGTATCAGAGTTCGAGTACCGCAACCCAAAATTTGACAGGTCTGTGATACGTTTAACGAGTTTCAGAGACGTTGAAGCTACAAAGCACGAAAGGCGTGAGGTGGTTTATGATGGGAGATGATGATACGTTCTTTGTTCCAAATAACTTGCTCAGGGTTCTCTCCAAGCAAGATCATCGTCAGTATTATTATACAGGAAGTGTATCAGAGAGTCACTTGCAGAACATAAGATTTCCTTATCAAATGGCATATGGAGGTGCTGGTTTTGCCATTAGTTACCCATTAGCTCAAGCACTTGCCAAGATCAGGATCGGTGCATCAAGAGATATCCAGCTTTGTACAGTTCTGATGATCGGATTCACGCTTGCATGTCTGAGCTCGGTGTTTCTCTTACCAAAGAACCTGGATTTCACCAGGTTCGTTGTTTCGTCCCTCATCTTGTACTTCACACCATACTCTTCTGTTTCCTGTTATGATCCTGACGAGATATTATCGATCCCTTTTTATATTCTCATGAGTTTGACGTGTACGGAAACGTGTTCAGGCTTCTCACAGCACATCCTGTGGCACCTTTGGTCTCAATGCATCATGTGGATATCATTGATCCTATATTTCCTGAACTGAACTGAATGGAATCACTGCTCTTCAGAAGCTATCAGACCCAATCAGACTCGACTCCGCTGCGCTTATCCAACAATCCATTTGCTACGACAGAAGCATGGACAGTATCTGTGTCATGGGTCCTAAAGCCTCAAGACATTGAAATACCGTCGACTACATTAGTCCATTGGTACAAAGCTTCTGGTCCCACAGGCTATGTCTTCAACACTCGAGAAGCTTCAAGTCGCAACCCTTGCCAAAACCCTTTTGTCTATTACCTATCTTCGGCTTTTTACGACAACGTTAAGAACAAAACATCTAGTGAGTACGTAATCCATCAGGGTCCAAACTCGAATTGCAACTGGGATATGCCAAATCCTTCTCTAATTTACAGAATCAAGGTTTATAAGAAACCTGACGAGCATTTATAGGACAAGGTAACAACGCTTGTGTAATTTTTGTGAAAAGTCTTGCGTATGTCTCCCTTTGGTGACTGATAAATAGTTCTGGCTGCTGAGTGCTTAACAGACTCCCAGAAGAAACTGTTGCAAGGTCTTACTGGCAAATGATAACTTCATCTTGTCCGTTGAAGTTGGGGTATATATGTAGAGAAGGTGAAGTTATTGAATTCAGGTGACACAATGCTGTGAAATAGATTATGGTTCTTTTTTAATTTTGTCACAAAAGGACAATAACTTGTTTAAAATGTTAATGATACTGTAATTATTGGTGAAATTAACTAATATAATCAGCTATCAGCTAACAGCCAATACAATCAAACTATAATTTTGATATGATAAAAAGGGTCAAATCGTAGTAAAATTTTAATTAAGCTTAATTTTATCATTTCAAATTGAAACTAAGAAACAAAATCTAATTTAATTAAGCTCGAATGAATGTAGATTTCACCTTCAAAATAACTAAAACCTAACTAATCCAATTAAATTGAATTTTTTGATCTAATGGGTTTAGATATTTTGGTTCGGATTGAATCAGTCTCGTCGATTAGCTATGTGCCAAGTATTTAGAGGTGACAACAGACTTATTTAAATTCAACTCTAATGGTCCGCCAGTGGATACCCTAATTTAAGGAAAAAAAAATATTTTGGGCATTAAAATTATATCTTTCCACAAAGTGCCAGCCTGGACGCACCGTTTCAATCACACGCTTGGTCAAGACAGTGACGAACCAGAGCATCTAAAGTGGTCCGACAACCTAGCGCGTAGAAAGACAATAAGACGAAGGTTTGCCAGCTTTTAACGTGTAGACCATAACGTCCGAGTCAACTAGACTTTCCGACTCAGTTATAACATCGATAATTCATCAAAACCGGGTTTTCCCATAGCTCTCGCGATTCACTCTTGCTCGAATTATGGAGACTCATCGTCCTACCTCTCTCTATCTTCTCTCTCTGTGTATGCTTTCCTCCTTCTCTCTCACTCTGTCTTTCTACAAGAGGTTCTCGCCCATCGATAATTACCTTCTCAACTGTGGCTCCGCCGTGGACTCCTCCGTATTCAGTCGCCGTTTCGTCTCCGATCACGATTTTGCCAACTCTGAGTGGCCGTTGGTCTTATCAAGGAGGACTATTCCGGTTGCCAACCAAAACCCAGTTCCTAATTCTCCTCAAATCTATCAAACGGTGAGAGTTTTTAAGAAACCTTCGAAGTATGTGTTTCAGATCAAGGATCGGGGGACCCACATGGTACGCTTACACTTTAACGCTTTTGTTTCTTCGAATTGGGATTTGAATGAAGCTCGATTTCATGTTCTGGTTGATGGTTACGTGGTTTTGAGCAATTTTAGTGCTTTCAATACAGCCAACCCTGTGATTAAGGAGTATATGTTATGGGTTGATTCTGATAAGCTTGTAGTTACTTTTGTTCCTGTGGAAAGGGGCAACTTTGGGTTCGTCAATGCAATTGAAGTGATATCTGCACCTAAAGATCTGATTGCCGATGTGGCCACGGCTGTTAATGGTGATAAAACTGTGAAACTTGATGGATTAACAAAACAGGCTCTTGAAAACGTCTATAGGATCAATGTTGGGGGTTACAAGTTGACACCTTTTAATGATACATTGTGGAGAACATGGATTCCTGATGATGAGTTCTTCAAATCTAGTGATTATTCAAAGAAGGTGTATTTTAGTGGCTATATTATGTATGGAGCTGGACTTGCGAGTCGTGAAGTTGCTCCTGATTTTGTGTACGGTACTGCCCGTACGATTTCAACCAAAAATGCTTCAATTCCTCATGTGAACATGACATGGAAGTTTCCTGTTGATGGGGGTTATAGATATCTTGTGAGAATGCATTTCTGTGATATTGCTAGCATAGCCCTTGGGTTGTTGAATTTCAATGTATATGTTAATGGGTATTTAGCATATGAGAACTTGGATCTTTCCTACATTACTTATACGCTGGCTGCTCCATTTTATGCGGATTTTGTGGTTGATGGTGGTAGCTCTGACATTTTAACTGTTAGCATCGGACCCTCGAACATGAGCCTGGGATACTCAGTAGACGGTATTTTGAATGGTTTGGAGATCATGAAGATGAACAATTCAATGGGCAGTCTTGATGGAAGTGTCTGTGCTGGAATGATTTGGAAGAATTGGCCAAGGAAGAGCATAGGTGTTTTAGTTCCTCTAATTGCTGTTGTCTGTTTCGTGCTGAGTGTATCTATGATCTTCCATAGGAGGAAGGCAACGAGGAATTCCGTTCCATGGGTGAAATTGCCTACCGATGAAACCGATACGAAGAGTGACAACCAAGGCAACAAGTATCATTCTGAACAAGGTGTTTCTGCCTAGGTAATCTTGTATGACATAACTGGTTAGACTATACGAAGCCTTCGGTTTCTGCTATTGCGATATTAAAGGGTTCGATCTACCTGGTGTCTTGTGATATTTAAGTTTGTGTTTGTATAATGTATATGCTATGATAATTGATAGTAGATTGGTAAATGCCTGATAGTGTATTGCTGATTTATGACTTCTAAAACATAGAACCTTTATGCATTTCGCTGGCTTTGATTCCTTCACTTGGCTTCTCTTTAATTTGATGCTTGGATATTCAGTTAATTAGGGATGACAATGGGCTGACTATGAACTCAAATTTAGGTATTTTTTATCGGTCAAGCTTACATTAGACCGACCCGAGGTTCAATTATTCTAATAAAATGATGATAATAGGCTGACCTATAAACTCAAATTCAGGTATTTTTAAAAGGTCAGGCTCAGGTCTAGACCAACCCAAGACTCAACTATTATAAGCAAATTCGATATGGGATTCGACAGCTCAGATCCAAAATATATTTAAAAAAAGATGTTTAACACTTTTAATTTTTAATAAATTATTAAAAAATTTAGTAGAATTAACCCATTGTTATCCCTACACCTAAGCTCCTTATGGGGGTTGATATTTTGGGTTTTCTTTTTTAATTTTTGTATTAGAAATTTGAGTTTTTTTGTCTTAGAATTGACTCAATGTCGTTACTTGATTTTGGAGTTGTCGATGGATATTGGGGATTTACAACAAAAAATAAATGAGTTTGAATCAAAAGTAAAATAGACATTTATTATGATTTATATGATGTAATGCAAAATGATGAATTGAGGGCAAATTATAATTTTAGCCACTAGATCTTAGTAGTTTAGTCATCTTGGATTTAGGGAGGAAAATGGGCCAGCCTAGGCCCGTTTCCATTGCTCAGAACAAGATAGCTGATTAATCGGAATAGGATATCGACTCTGACATCTTAAGGATATCCGACAGTCCAATCAAAATCTACTCAAGTGCTTCGGACAACCGGGCCCTACTTAAAGATCCCAATCATGTCTTGTCCCACTGGGCTTCAGTGAGACGCGGATTTTCACAGCCGGTATTTCTATCATTTACGAATTACGATCCTCTCTCTGCCTACAATGTTGGAGTTGTGATACACGTCAACTATTCCTTTTGAAGTTTTGACTATTAAAGAACCTTCCATGTAATTGTTCATTTTCTATTTTAAGTCTTACTTAATTACTCTACGCATTTTCCTTAGAATCTAAAGACATTCACTGAGTCACCAACATCTCTAAGAGACATGTGATCGAACAATTCGTAAGCAATCTGAATTCACCTCTAACTAATGACAAAATCGCTGCATTTTTCCATTATTACTAACAAAAAGATATTCAAACGACAAATAAACTAACCACATTAGATAAAAATGCATAATACCCACAATCCATTAAAACAAAACTCACCCATTCACGTTAGTATGTATAACCATTTAACAACAAATTTTATGGAGACAAAATAAACCCAAGACCAAACTTTACTAAAAACAATACACAATGGACCGAAGCAAGCAAAAATATGTTGGATGTTTGGGAGGAAGAGGGATCCACGACATTAATGTAAGGAAGAAAAGAGAAAATAAAAGAGGGGAGGAAGAGAAGGGGGTTTTGGGTAACTTAAGTGAGTGTTCAAAATAACGTCGTTTTAATTTATGAATAATTCCGTAGTTATTTTATTGACAAAAAACTCTTCTGTCAGTACATCACTGACGAAAATCTAGTTCCGTCAATAATTTAGATGCTTATTGTTCTTGCCAACTATTGTTGCTTATTTTTACAATAGATTTTATTATTTCGTCACTATATTTTGTCGGGAAAATATCAAGAATAATTTCTCTCTACATTTATGGTTGGATATTTTGACAGTCGCAAAAAACTTTTTTCTAGACAAATTTATCGACATAAAATAAATTTCTATCACTAATTTACTACGAAATATTTTTCATCGGTAATTTTTCGTTGATAATGTGTTATTTTCTTACAATGAACTACATCTTCCACAGAGTATGGATGAACCGTGATAGCAACACGTGTCCTCTTTGTAGGACCTCGTTCGTTCCTGACGAGATGCAGAAAGAGTTCAATCAACAGTTGTGGGCTTCTTTGTGCGGTGGTGATTTCGTTAGTGAGTACACTTCGTGCCCTGTTTCTTAGGAAAGGAGATGCTTTGTTTCTGCAAGAAAATCTACATACTTCATAAACAAGACAATCTCTGTTTTTGTATCGTAAATAAAGTGAAGGTCTTTTGCTATTTAAAACATTGTTTTTCTTTATTGATTAGATGAAGAACATAATGGTTGATTCTTGATTGTTTAAGAACTGTGGGTGGTGTTTCATTTCATTTTCTTCTGATATAAAGTGAAGGTCATTTGTTTTAGAATTATGAGATGTTAGACTAAAGTTATGAATACTGTACCAAACTGGTAATCGGATTAAGTTTTAGAACGGAGCTGTACTGGTACTGATCGGTACTGGGTATTATTTCGGGTAATTTTAGAAATTTATGAAATAGTCCCTAAAATTTTTAAAAATTACAAAATAGTTCATATTGGTATATTGTACAGTTGTACTGTA
>JAOTAX010000009.1:25316700-25359817 GCA_025629825.1 Erythroxylum guanchezii | reverse complement strand
GCGACCGACGAGCAGATCCGAGGAGGGAGGAGGGAGGAGTAGATCCGACGACGGCGAGACCAGATCCGACGACGGAGAAGCAGCGAGGACGAGAGGGAGGAGCAATGGGCCGGCGGCGACGAGAGGGAGGAGAGAAACCAAAGAAGAGAGAAGCAGCAGCAGTCAGCAGAAGGTCGGGGGGGGTGCGACTGTGGGTAGTTTTTAGGTTTTAATTTTTTTTATTTTCAATTTGGTCCCTAACTTTTCTTTTTTTGCGAAACGGTCCCTAAAATTCTGGTATTATCGGTTCCGGCCGGTACCGACCGGAATCCTTACCCGGAATATTTAAGTCCGTTCCGGTACCGGTTTCCAGCCGGAACGGAACGTTCCGGCCGGTACCGGCCGGAACGGAACAAGATTCGTAACACTGGTCTTAGGGTCGCTGGCAGCCAATTCGACTTAGCAGACATGGTCCCCCACTCACTGATCTTTTCTTGGCAGACGACCTTATTTTGTTCGCGGAAGCCTCTCTTGAACAAGTGACGGTCATTAGGAAAGTCTTAGAGGATTTATGTGTTGCGTCCGGACAGAGTATCAGCCACGATAAATCCTGTTGCTTCTACTCCAAAAATATTCCTCCGACTACGTCTCGCAACTTAAATAGAGCTCTTGGCTTTAAACAGACTTCGGATCTTGTAGATACCTCAATGTACCCATCCTGCACAAAAGAGTTAGTCATCGAACATATCAACACATTATTGATAAGGTGCATCAACGTCTATCTGGATGGACGGCCCACCTTTTGTCGATGACCGACCGTATTACTTTGGCTAAATCTGTCATCGAGGCTCTGCCTAGCTATACTATGCAGACGGTAAGGTTGCCCTGTCGGATTTGTGACGACATCGAAAAATTAATGAAGCAATTCGTTTGGTTCGACTGAGGGACAACAGAAGATTCACCTAGTCAATTGGGAAGAAGTCTGTCAGCCTAAAGAGCTAGGGGGTTGGGCCTGCATAAGATTCGCAAAACCAATGACGCTTTTCTAGCAATATTAGGATGGATTATGATTGACAAACCTGACTCCTTATGAGTCAAAGTCTTATCCACTAAATACAATGTCGACGTCTGCCTTCTCCCCTCCAATTTGGATCCTGCAGGCGAGTCGATGATCTGACGAAGCAACAAGTCCACCTGGCATCTGGCTCGGCAAGGCTGGAAATGGATGATCGGCGATGGCTGTCGAACTCGGTTTTGGTTAGACAATTGGATTTTGGAACTAGGGCCCCTCATCTCCCATGCTACAAACCCATCTCGGAGTCCATTAGCAATCTCAATGTTAGATACTTTGTGAACGTCGACGGAAATTGGAATTGGTGTGTCATTCACGATTATCTCCCCCCGCCAATATGCCAATTGATAGCTGGTACTTTTCCACCGACGCCCTCTCTCAGGCCAGATAAGCTAATCTGGGGATGCTCGGACATAGGTCAATTCACCGTGGCTTCTACGTATTCCATGAGCACGGGCCAAGTTGATGCCTCGGCCCATAGTGTTTGGACAGCCATCTGGCAATGGAAAGACCCCAATGCATCCGTTCTTTCCTTTAGCTTTTAGGCCACGACAAGTTGCTCTCGAACCAGCATAGGGTTCGTCGCCATTGCACTACAAATGGAGAATGCTATCACTATAGACTTGAGGAAACCTCGCTGCATGCAGTGCGAGACTGTGTCAAAGGTAGACAAGTGTGGACTGCCTTCCCTCCTCTTATGGTTCAACTGACTTTTTCACTCAAATGAATCGGGACTGGCTCTTCCAAATTCTCAACTGCCACCGTCAAGTCTTTGACCATGATTGGTCGATACTTTTTGGCATTTCCTGTTGGTTTCTTTGGCAATTGAGGAACAAATCTATTTTTGATGCCCACTTTACTTGGCCTTCCTCACCTATTTCCCTTATTTTATCTTATGTAGGTCTCATTAGTGACTCAGCTAGGAGCCCTCGGCACTCAGTTCCTACAGGCTACTGGCCTCGACTGTAGCAACTCCTCGGTTGGGAGAAACCGCTCATTGGCTGGATCAAGCTTAATATTGATGGAGCTTATCAACGGTCTTCATTAACAGCCACCGCAGGAGGGGTTCTGTGGGATAATGCAGGCCATTGGCTTGGAGGGTTTTCCTAAAATAGTGGCTGGTGCTCTCCAATGCATGTGGAACTCTGGGGAGTGTTCACCGGGCTCACCCTGGTGTGGAATTTGGGTCATCGCAGGATTGAGCTTGAGGTAGATTCAAAAGTAGTGTTTGATATTCTATCCTCTGCCGACCGAAGATCTCAAACTCTCAATCCTATCGTTCGGAGTATAAATGAGATGTTCACACGAAACTGAACTGTTGCTGATCGCCACATTTACCAAGAGAGCAACAGATGTGTCGACTGATTAGTGAAGTATGCTGGCAATTTTGCGCTTGGTGTCCATCACTTTACTGCAACACTTGTTGCGTGCCACGTTATCCTGTTAGAGGATCTGTTGGGAATTTGTTTCCCCTAACTTAGCGTGTAATCCGTTTCGTTTGTTTCCCCTAAAAAAATAATGCTTTTACCGATTCAGTTCAAAATTAATAAAATAAGTTTAAATTATAAAGAGTAAATTTTAAAAATTGGTTTGATATTTACTTTAAAATATTCGAATAATTTCAATTTTATTTAAAATAATTAATTAGTTAATTAATAAATTTATCAATTCTTAATAACAAAAAATATTAAACTAAATCAAATAGAAAATTTAAAAATCAAACTAAAAAAATTAATTAATTAAAAAATTTTCATTATTAAAATGGTCAAATCGATTCGGCTTAAAACATTGTTTTAAGTGGTTCGATTGAGTTTAAACCTAAATTTGAACTTTTGGACTTATTAATCTTCAAATCGAACTAGATTAATCAAATTGTAGATTAGGACTGTGTTTAAGAGATCAATGTGAGATTTGATGTAAAATATCTAAATGACTCAAATTTATCTTAAAATGGTTGATAGGTAGCTTTATCCTCACGAGTCACTTCACTTTATGCCTAACAAAGTTACATACAGGAACCTGTTTGAGATCTTATCCATATAATTATGTAGATTTTAGATAAATTTGTGAATAAAATTTAATAGAATATAGTAGAATTACTTTTATCAGTTTCCGACAAAGATGCTGTTCCTCTGGAATGTCAGGTTTTATTTTCAGTTTTCCTTAATATTGAAACGGTACCATTTAGCCATGGAAATTGACTAGGACAAAAAGTAGAGTCAACGTGACAAACTTCGTATGATAAACTGGTAGGACCGACGATAGCAAGGAGCCAAAGACCAATCAGTTGATAGTAACTCGGTGTCCTGCAAAGCCCTGTTTTCCATGTAAACAGAGCTGTTTCGATGAAGTTTCACGCACACGTTATTGTTAAATGTCAAAAGGAAACAGAGTCGGATTTTTCCTGCTAATCTGTTAATCCAATGACTGGGAAGTGGTTGGTCATTGGTGTTCCTATGTTTATCATTACCCCTTCCTTAAAATTTCGAGTTTAAGATATAAAGTCATTTGGATTTTTGGAAATACATCAGCAGTTCTGAGATGCATTAGTTTCGTGTGTAAGTGGGAAGCAAACCAAAAAGACCTGATTGGACGTTAACACAAGTCAAGGGTGGTCACTGAAACAGAATGAGCGCTTGCTATACCATAATTAGTGACCTTTTGTGATTGTGTCCCCTATTTAAACTTATGTAGTACAAACCCTTTTGGTCTCTCTTAACGAGCAACTTTTTCCGTACCAGTTTGGACAATATGATCACCTCAAAGCATATGGCCCGGAATGCGATTCTCGGGTCCTCTTGTTATAGGATTGCGAGTCGTTTATTGCTCTTTTTGTGTCTATTTGTTCAGTCCTATTCAGCTTATGAACTGATACAGTCGAACACTTTCACTGTTTCGAGCTTTAGATACCCCCAGACGGAGGTCAGGCCTTTTGATTTGAGTTACATTAAAGGTGTGTCTAAAAGCCAATGACATGGACGTTCTCACTCCCATCTGATTGATTCAATCTTTTGATTTCGATAATCTCTTGAGAGTTTCTTGCTTTATTAATGGTGGTATGGCTCTTTACTATCGTTTTTATCGACCCTTGTCTGTGTGTTTTGCAGTTGATCTACCTCCGTGGTTCTCTTCGGTGTCTGTAGCCATAGAGTCGGACGTGGAACTTGTGAGTATTAGTTCGATATTGTTTATGTTCGGTGTAAACTGCATAATCTCTGAGTTCTTGTTTAGCTTTTTGTTATAGTACCTTTGATTATGTTGAGTTAAAGATTGAGATTCTGCTTCTTTGATGAATTATGTCTATCCAATTGAGTCATTAGTTCAGGTATTGCTCTGCCTTGCTAAGCTGATGCTCAGATTTTGACAGGATTGGAAGAGCATATCAGAGGTTCCGAAAAGCCAACTACGAGTTATCTGCTTCAGATATGGCAGCCCTCCAATACCAGAAGTCTTAAACAGTTCTCTTATACAGTTAGGTACGACAGACAGGAAGAGAATTGATAAGAGAGTATATCTGGTGATAATAGTTCACATAAATAAGAGACAATTGAATCTTTATCGCGCACTGGTTAACCTGATATTATAGAGCCTGGAACTCCAAACTTATTCTTTGTGTGGAATTTCTTTGTTTGGTCTTAAAGGTGCTCTTCTTTGTGTGGGCCAGATGAGAATGTTATTCAGTTATATTCCGCAACATGGTTTTATTTATAGCATCCCTGTTTTTGCAGCATTTGGTCCCTTTTCGAATGGATCGGTTCGAGAAATTCAAGATCCTGAGAAAGTTCTGTGCTATCCAATGCAGAGAAATATCACCTTGAAGTTAACAAATGAACAGGTTTGGCATCAATGTTTCAGTTTGTGAGAAATGAAATTTTATGAGATTGTAGTTTAAATAGTTGATTTCTTGTGTGCAAAGGAAGTGTATTCCTTTCTTGTTAGACTATTTTTTCTTGTCAGCAAGAGTTGAACTTAACCAGGTTCTTGTTCAGATACCTCCAGGAGTTTGGTATCTGGGTCTTTTCAATGGCATTGGACCAACGGGGACACAATCAAAGATGGTATGCTTATTTCAGGCTTCTAATTGATTGTCTTACATGTTCCATCTTTTCTATTTAACCAAATTAAGAATTTAGACCTTTTTTAGTGATGTAGACAAACAACTTTGTATTTAAGTAGCAACAATTCCTCATTTGAAGAATGTTGAATCGAAGGTGTATAATAATGGATGATTTGCAGGCTAAAGTTGATATTTGACTGTTGTTCTTGATGAGAATGAAGACCATCTTTTTGTTTCCAATTACGGTAAAGGTGGATATAAAGAAGTTTCCTGTGTAATTATGCTTAGAATTTGGCCAGATTTTGGGAATTTCTGAAATCCTTGGTCGAGGCTGACATGTGGAAAACTAATAGTCATGGTTTTTGATACACGAGCAAATACTTGATAATCTACCCTTGCTTTCTTTCCCCTCTTCAGTAAACCGTTTTTCCTTAGATGTTGCTCATGAACATGGCAGTTCTTCAATGGTAGTAATTAGTGTGAAAATGCAGATTGTCCGCAGTCCAGCATACTCGTTTAGTGCTAATATCGACGTGGAAGGATGTACAACCTCCACTTTTTGGGGCCAGTATTGCAACCTGACAATATACCCACTTTCATGTTCTCAACCTGATAGCAACAATCTTGCAGATAATACACTCAATGCTAATCTCCAAATAACTGAAACTCGGGTTTCTTGCAAAACTTCTGAGGCATTCTGCCATGAAGAAAATGAACCAAGAGTCTATTCATTGGAAGTGGTTGATACAGTAGAACAATTAACAATTGCTGCAACAAATGTTAGTTTCAGTCCACCACCCTCAAATAGCAGTTTTGATGCTAGCAATTATAGTTTGATGTATTTTGTGCGGCACAATGCTATGCCTTCGAGGGCACTCCATGATTATTCCGGTGACCTCAACAAATCTCCTTTGGTTCTTCACTCTCCAAAGCTTGGTCGCTGGTTTGTTTCTGTTTTACCAACAAATCTCTCAAAAGAAACTGGGGGTACTCAAAATGCCGAAACTAGAGTTTGCTATTCTATTAACTGGCAAATGCTCGATTGTCCAGTTGGAAAGGCTAGGCTGAATTGTACCTCTTTAAGATACACGCTCCAGGTAACATTGTCAGAGAACATGAGTTCTCATTTTGTTTTGAAGATTCAAATCTGGACTATCCTTAGGCTTATTTTCTGCAATTCCGATAGATATGTTCATTATGCCAAAGACTAAGATTTTAATCAGCTTACCTTCGATACTGCATTTCTTCCACACACAAATATTACTGATGTGAATCATGACTGATCATCTGCAGACAAATCTTTGGACGGACAACTCACCCTTTGAATCCTATTATCTTCCAGTCAGTGAGAAAGTATCCTTGGATTCTACCAATTTTCTTCTGGAGCCCCTGTCAACCAATACCTTGTATGGTGGCAAACCAGATGATTCATGGACTTACTTTGTCCTGAACATTCCTCAGGGAGCAGCTGGAGGAAACATACACATCCACCTAACATCCAACACAAAGCTTAAGTATGAAATATATGCTAGATTTGGTGGATTGCCATCTCTCTACAACTGGGACTATTATTATGCAAACAGCAGTGGAAACAGTGATGGTTCTATGTTTTTCTTATTGTACGATTCAAGCGAACAGGAAGTTGATTTCTATATCCTGTATGTTAAAGATGGACCTTGGGTTTTCGGATTAAGAGGTTTAAACGCCACAAACAGTACCTCCATTGGTGAGACTGTCATGTCTGTTTCAGTTGAGGGGTGCCCTAAAAGTTGCTCCTATCATGGTTATTGCGAAGACGCATTTGACGCCAGTGGACTCACGATTTACAGGTTCAGTATTCTCAATCTCATAACACATGGGTGCTAAATTGTTGATGCCAACGTGCATAAGTCAGGCTGCATGGATTATTAAATTCCTAAATCCTGTGTCCATGCTATGTTTTCTTCCTCAGCTTTTGTTCCTGTGACGAAACCCATGGAGGCTTTGATTGTAACATTGAAATTATATCCCCCAATGGTATGTATTTTTTTCCATTTTTATCTTTTTACGCCAAAGATCCTGTTTTTTCTGAAGTGTAAATTATGGAGAGAACTTGAAAAATCTGTGCAAGAGAGATTTCAGACAAAGTCAGGGAGGCCATATGGCGAAATTTTTATTGAACATCTAATGTCTCTCGTTTTGGTTTAGTGAGGTATTTTTCTCGCTGACACAGGCTTGTACTTGTTTATTCTAACAAAGATCTAATTTTGGTAAAACTGTACATAAACCTGCCAAGTTTTTGATTTTTGGGATGGATTTTGCTTCCTGTTAGAATCATCTGTAACTAAAATTGGAAGTTGAAAGTTGAAAGAGGTGACCTTTGATTAATTAGAAAGCTGCAATTTGATGTAGAGCACATATGGCAATCAATTGCACTCATTGCATCAAACGCTGCAGCTATCCTTCCAGCGTATAGGTCTCTCCGGAAAAAGGTGAACGTCTTTATTCTATTCTTTGCTTAGTTGCTAACTCTTCAGAATACTTAACTGTAGCAATTAAAGATGATGATACCTGAGCTGAATGTGCTTGCCTTTCTTAATCTAGTTCCATAATATAACAGATTTAGCAGATAACCAAGCGTAAGGGTAATTTTTGTTTCAATACCACAGAAAGATTTTGATTTTGCATTTTGGTCGAGATATACTTGTTGGATCCGTAAACATTTAAAGATATCAGTTGGTAACCATTCTCTAATGTATGTTGGTTCTGTGCAGGCATATGCAGAATGGGTGCTTTTCACATCTAGTGGCATTTCAAGTGGATTATATCATGCATGCGATGTAGGCACATGGTGTGCATTATCGTTTGGTGTTTTACAAGTATGATTCTGATCTTAGTGATATTATATGTCAGATATTTTTTAAGACGAGAACTTTGCATTTTTCTAGCATAGTCTTGCAGTATCGATCGATTCTTTTATCTTGTTCCTTTTATTCCTTTACTGGTTTTGAAACGTTCTGATTTGTTGAAAAACTGTTTCAGTTCATGGATTTTTGGCTCTCTTTCATGGCTGTAGTGTGCACTTTTGTGTACTTGGCTACTATCAGCGAAACGTCTAAAAGGACTATTCACACAGCTGTTGCGATCCTTACGGCACTTATGGCCATAAACAACGCAACTAGGTAGTTTCAACTTTAAAATGTTATATGAATTTCGTTCGTTCAGAAGGGACTTTGAGTTTAACCATGACAATGGCTGCAGGTCTTCTAATATTATTCTTGTTATAGCAATTGGGGCACTTGGTCTTCTTGTTGGATTGCTGATAGAATTCTCCACCAATTCGAGTTCGTTTCGGGAATTATTTATAAGTATGCCCAACAGGTGAGTATGCCTGCTGCAGAAACATACAACATTTAGATGCTGTCAAATTGCAGAGACATAGATATACTGAATCAGTAGTTCATTGCATAGTCTGTTCTGAAAAGTAACAAAGTCCATTTCCTATTACAGATGGGATAGTGTGAAAAGTTATATGAAGAATTTAGTCCAGAAAATATTGAGAAGATTCAGACGGGGGTTTGTACTTCTGGGATTTATTGCATTGGCCATGGCAGCAATAAGCTGGAATCTAGAGACCAGTGAAAGCTACTGGATTTGGCACAGGTGCTATGAACGAACTGATTTCCTCCTTTTGCTCTTATGTTTCTTTTCTGACATGAAGTTTTTCTTTTAATGATGGTTTCCAGTTTATGGCATGTGTCCATATATTCATCTTCCTTCTTCTTCCTTTGTTCAAAAGTGGACACTGAAGATACTGACCGTGAAAGACGTTTAGACAGCAATATCAGCTAACACAGCAGGATTCATTTTCATGAACGGAAAAGGAGACTGAGAGATGGAGAAATTTTCCAGAATAAGCTCTGACATCCTGCAACAAGACATAATGAAAGTATGGACAATGAATTGAGTAGGCTTTGTCTCTTTTCGTGGCACTGTATACGGTCTTGTCTTAGATTGTGTTAATTCTCCTCAAACACCATTTACCATGGGTAGACATCGATGGAAGTTTGGAACAGTAAAAATTATAGAAAAATAGTAAAGAAATAGACTAGAAAAGTAATAGAACTAAATTTGCTTGTTTTATTGTCGTACTCTAAGATGAAAAATAACTAGCCTATAAATAGGCTTTACACCACAACAAATCATCTGAAAAAGTGAAACATAATAGATATAATTTGAACTAACAAATTGAAAATGGAAGAGCAGATTTTGAAATTTATTCAACAACTAAAAAATCCTAACTAACTTTGGATCATTATTTCTAACATTCTCTCTTGATTCAAAGTTGCAGAAAATTCAAACTCCATAGAGCACATCTCTCCAAATTTCTTATTTGTGAAGCAGGTCTCTTTATTGTCTGATGTACTTCTCATCATCTTTCCATTATTGAGAACTTCTCTCAACCAATTCAAAAAAAAGTTTTTTCTTCAGCCATTTTAACCAAATTTGCATGTTTTTCATTTTTAAATCTACAATTCTTTTACAGATGACTAATCTTTTGTAGTTATAGCTATAAACTTTGAGAATAATTTGTAAAAACTGATGTAAGCTTTATTGTCAATTTGTTCAATCGATTTATACAAAAGAATCAATGAATGTTGACCATTGATCTTAGTTTGTTATAATCCAATGGCTATAAATCCTAACTGATTCTGACATGTTATTATTGCACTGGATATTTTGCTATGTGGCATTTTCGGTTGTGCTGTACAGATGCAAGTGGACAGATTGGAATTGTCTAGAAGCATGTAGAGTGGGCTTGGGCTTCTACTTCCTCTTTGGTTACTTGGACTGGTTGCATATGTGTTTGTTGGGTCAAGTGGAGAACCGACCCACAAACTCTATCTCCATTAGCCCCTCTCAAGCAAAAATGGGGATGAACGGCGACATTGAGCTTGGGCAGCAGCTCCGTCGATCGGACCGTCGTGAGAGACTTGGTAAGTAAATCTGCTACTTGATTTTCGGTGGGTATGTAGCGAACCTCTAGCTCCTTCTTCTCGATTCTGTCTCGTATGAAATGCACATCAATTTTGATGTGTTTTGTTCGAGCGTGAAACACCGGATTTAGGGCTAAAGATCGTGCTCCGTTGTTGTCACACCAGAGAATAGGTGTGTTTGTGAGAGTGAAACCGAGTTCCTTCAACAGTGAGTGCAACCAAATTACTTCTGTAGAAACTTGAGCTAGGGCACGATACTCGGCTTCGGTACTAGATCTGGCCACAATAGTCTGTTTCTTGGATGTCCAGAACACTAGGTTACCCCCTAGGAAGACGCAACCCCCTGTTGTCGACTTCCTATCGTCTGGATTGCCACCCTAATCGGAGTCGCTATAAGCTTGGAGAGTGAGAGGATTAGCCGAGGGTCGAAAATGTAGAGCATAACTAGCGGTACCCTTGAGATACCGTAAGACCCGTTTGCAAACAACCCAGTGAGAGTCGTGAGGCGTAGATAGAAACTGACTGAGTCGATTCACGACATAACTAATGTCTAGTCTTGTGTGACACAGGTATTGAAGAGCTCCGATGGTGCTGCGGTAGAGAGTGGGATTGGAGAAGAGAGGACCATCAGTAGCTGACAGCTTGGTGCCAGTGGCCAGAGGAGTCGAGCAAGGAGTACAGTTCATCATGTTGGTTCGGGCCAAGATGTCCAGGGTATATTGGCGCTGAGAAAGATACAAGCCAGATGCATTTCGGTAAGCTTCGAATCCCAGAAAATGACTGAGATTGCCAAGATTTTTCAGTGCAAATTTGGTGTTTAATTGCATGATTATGGAGTTGATGGCTGTGGTGGAGTTGCCGGTGACTAGAATGTCATCAACATAGATTAGGAGAAGTAGGATAGTGCCATTGGTATTTCTGTAAAAGAGAGAAGTATCGGATAGCGATTGGTGAAAATCCCATTGGAGAAGGGTGGATTTGAGAGTGGTGTACCAAGCTCGGGGAGCTTGCTTAAGGCCATAGAGAGCCTTATTTAATTGGCAAATGTGAGTAGGAAAAGTAGGGTCCTCAAAACCTTCAGGTTGGCGAATGTAGAGTTCTTCAACCAAATTGCCATTTAGGAAAGCATTATTAATATCCACCTGCTGAATATCCCAATTGTGACTTACTGCAAGGAATAGGATTACCTGAATAGTTGAGGACTTCACCACTGGAATGTAGGTTTCGGTGAAGTCAAGACCTTGGATTTGATTAAATCCCTTAGCTACAAAACGGGCCTTGTATTTGGCAATTGCCCCAATAGAGTCATACTTAATACGAAACACCCATCTAGTGCCAAGAATTGGTTTAGAGGAGTCATAAGGAACCAAATTCCACGTGTGATTTTTCTGCAGGGCTTGAATTTCTTCAGTCATTGCTTGTTTCCACTTAGGATCAGAGAGAGCAATAGCTGGTGAAGTAGGTTCAGATAATTTGTGGGCTGAAGAAGAAAGAGAAGTAGTGTATACCTTTGGCTTGAAAATGCCACTCTTAGAACGAGTCTGCATAGGATGTAGATTGGAAACACTGGAAGGAGCAAAAAAGTGAGGAGAAATGGATGCAGATGCTAGAGAAGAAGGAGAAGAAGTTACCTGATTTGAGTGTTCAGAAGAAGAAGACTGCAGAGAGGTATCCATTGTAGGAGAGTGCACTGGAATGGCCTGCAGAGTGTCTGTGAGGGTAGAGAGAGGTAGACTAGAGGGAGGATTGGCAGATGAAGGAGAAGAAGAAGATGAGAACAAGGTAAAGTAGGGAAATTCATGTTCATTGAAGGTGACATGGCGAGAAATGTAGATGTGGCCTGTAGGATGTAAGCATTTGTAACCCTTGTGAGTGGGACTATAACCTAGAAAAATGCATTTGCTGGTGTGATAGCCAAATTTGTGTTTGTTGTAGAATCGGAGAAATGGGAAACAAGCACAGCCGAATACTTTGAGATGAGTATAGGAGGGAAGTTTGTTGAATAGTTTCTGAAATGGGGATTTATATCCTAGCACAGGGGTAGGTAAACAGTTGATAAGGTAAGTGGCTGTTTGAAAAGCCTCTAAACAAAATTTGAGAGGTAAGTTGGCATGAGAAAGTAAGGTGAGTCCAGTTTCAGTCACATGCCTATGCTTGCGTTCGGGGATCCCGTTTTGCTGATGAGTGTAAGGGCAGCTGAAACGGGTTTGAATGCCATGGGCAGTAAGAAAAGGTTTTAAAACTGTGAATTCCCCTCCCATGTCACTATGTAAGGACTTAATTTTATAATTCAGCTGTAATTCAACAAAAGATTTGAATTGAATGAATGCTGCCATAGTTTCTGATTTATGTATGAGTGGATATAACCAAGTGAATCTGGAGAAGGCATCAACAAAGATGAGGTAGTATCTGTGTCCAGTGGTAGAAGGAAAAGGACTAGGGCCCCAAACATCGGTATAAACTACTTCTAGGGGCTGTTTGGCAGAAATTCATGTGCCTGAAAGGGGAGCTTGTGGTGCTTGCCATATTGACATGAATCACAAAAATTGAAAGAAGAATTAGGAGACTGAAACTTATAATTCATTGATTATAAAATGTGTTTCAATACAGTAGCATTTGGATGCCCTAAACGTGCATGCCACTCATTTACACTTGATTCAGCTGATAAGGCAGAATAGAAAGTGGATGATGAAGATTGGATTGGCCATCTTTGAGGAGGTGTTGGTTTAAGGCTGTACAGGCCATTCTGGAGCAGCCCCTGGAGTAGAGTCCTCCCTGTAGTTTTGTCCTTAAAAACACAACAAGAATCATTAAACTCAACAACAATGTTATTATCCTTTGTCAATTGGGAAATGCTTAATAGATGTTTGGTGATGTTAGGGACATGCAGAATGTTATTTAACTTGATAGGAGAAACGGAGGATGAAAAGAGATAGGAAGAGCCAACATGGGATATAGGAAGTTTAGAACCATTACCAACTGCTAGTTGTTCTTTCCCAGTGTAAGGATTCTGAATGGTGAGGTTGGAAAGGTCAGCCGTGACGTGGTTGGTGGCACCACTATCAACAAACCAGTTAGGATTAGGGGCAGCATCCGAAGAGATGTGTCGAATGGACTGATGAGCAATATAGGCTTGCTGATTTTGCTGATTAGAAGGAGTGGACTGCTGAGTAGTATTATAAGAGTGATTCCCCTGCCAATTGGTGTCAAAACGTTTGTAACACTTGAAAGCATGATGTCCTGGTTTGTTGCAAAGTTGACAGGAGATTTTATGAGATCTACCCCCTCGTCCTCTATTTCCCCTGCCACGATAGGGTCCTCTACCACCAGTAGAAACATGATTGGAGTGCTGAGAGTAAGTTGCCATATTGGCAGTAGTATTCAGAATGGAGATTTGAGAATGAGCATGCTGTTGCTCAAGTCGAGTTTTATGCATCATGAGAGTATAAAGAACATCCTGAAGAGAGGATAAAGTCATAGAATTTGTTAACATCACGACTACTGGATCATACTCACTACCCAAACCACTAAGAGCACTGAGAATTAACTCTTGTTCAGAAACAACATGCCCTGCCACCTTTAGAGAGTCACCAATAGACTTAACCTGTTGAATATACTCAGAAATAGTTAAGGCTCCTTTTTGGAGAGAGGATAGCCTTTGTTTGAGCTGTAGGACCTTAACAAGGGAGGTATGCGCATATAGGCGAAGTAAAATTTGCCAAAGCTCCTTGGAAGAGCTTGCATGATTCACTTGTCCAATTACAGACTCACCAATAGTAGTGAGCAACCAGCATATCAGTAGTTGATCCACTCTCATCCAGGACTTGTGTGCAGGGTTAGGAATGAAAACAGGAGCAGAAGGGTCATGATTAGGAGAGGGAATCAAGGCTGGAGGACATTCATGGTCGGATGAGATACATCTCCAAATCCAAGGCGCGTATAGCTGCCAACACTTGAGGACACCAGTTCAGAAAGTTGGTTTGATCAAGCTTTAATGGTAAGTTGAAATTGAGTGTTTTGGCTAGGGCTGAAAAATCAAGCGAGGGAGAAGATGAAGAAGGTGTGACGTTGCTGGTTTCTGTTGTAGAAGAAGAGGAAGCCATAGCAGAGTGTAGACGATTAGTCAATGTGTAGCTCTGATACCATGTAAACTTTGAGAATAATTTGTAAAAACTGATGTAAGCTTTATTGTCAATTTGTTCAATCAATTTATACAAAAGAATCAATGAATGTTGACCATTGATCTTAGTTTGTTATAATCCAATGGCTATAAATCCTAACTGATTCTGACATGTTATTATTGCACTGGATATTTTGCTATGTGGCATTTTCGGTTGTGCTGTACAGATGCAAGTGGACAGATTGGAATTGTCTAGAAGCATGTAGAGTGGGCTTGGGCTTCTACTTCCTCTTTGGTTACTTGGACTGGTTGCATATGTGTTTGTTGGGTCAAGTGGAGAACCGACCCACAAACTCTATCTTCATCAATAGCATGGAGGCTTTCCTTTATGCTAACAATATTCCTCTTCATGACCAGGCTTCTTGCAATGGTCATACTAAGGAATTTTTCCTTTTCCTTTTACAACTTTAGCTAAATAAGCTCCTTCAACTATCTGTTCAATTCCTTCTTTTCTCATAGCTCTTGTTTGCTCCTAAGCCTGCAAAATATTAATTAATTCTGGTAAAGTTATTTGATTGATATCTCTTGAATCTTCAAAAGATCAAATTTTAGACTCAAATCTTAAAGGCAAACTTATAAGCATTTTCTCTACAATATTGCTATCAGGTAAATCTCCTCCCAACAGTCGAATTTTGTTCACCACATTTTTCAGCCAATCAGAATATTCTTGTATAGTCTCTTTTTCTTTCATGCTTAAAGTCCCAAAATCTCTTTTGAGATTTAAGATTTGCATCCTTCTTGCTCTTTTATTGCCTTGATATAATTCTTTCAGCATATCCCAAGCTTCCTTAGCTGTTTCACAGTCATTATTCTTGTGAAAATTACTTCTGAGACAGCAGAATGAATTATAGATAAAGCTTTTGGAGCTTTTGTTTCTTCTTCTTCATGAGCCCTTATGTGATTGAGTGTTGGATTATTTCCCAGAGGTGGTAATTCCTTTCATTTTCTACCTACTGCCACAAGCTAAGACCTTTTAAATGAACTTTCATCTTAACAGCCCATACTAGATAACTTTCACCATTGAAACTTGGGGGAGAGATAATTGTTGAATTGTTGGCAGCCATGAGAACTTTATTTTTGTATTTTCTCATTCAATCTCACAGTTCCTCAAGGATCTAAAGCTCTGATACCATGATTGAAGTTTGAAATAGTAAAAAAATATAGAAAAATAGTAAAGAAATAGACTAGAAAAGCAATAGGCTAAATTTGTTTGTTTTATTGACATACTCCAAGACAAAAAATAACTAGCTTATAAATAGGCCTTACACCACAACAAATCATCTGAAAAGGTGCAGAAAAATAATAGATATAATTTAAACTAACAAATTGAAAATAGAGGAGCAGATTTTGAAATTTATTCAAAAACTAAAAATTCCTAACTAACTTTGAATCATTTTTTCCAACAGATATGAGCTGCAGCAACAAAAAAGCTACAAACTGCAAATTCTTTTGAACATGAAGTTTGCTCACCTTTAACCATTTGGGATTATTGCTTATTTTATTTTATATAAACCTTCTGCAAGTGCACATAGAATATTTAGATATTCCTTCTTACACTAACTGCAAATCTTATTCAAGCATGTTAATTTAAGTAGTTTACTACTATATCCTCAATGGTATTTCAATGTCTCGAGGCTTCAGGATATCCTGAAAGATTTGAACTGCTTAGCCCCAAGATACAGATACCATCCATTTATTGATTCTATCATAGCAAATGGATTGTTAGATAAGCATAGCTGTCTAGTCTGATTGGGTCTGATAACTTCTGAAAAGCAATGATTATGTTCAATTCAGGAAATATAGGATCAATGATACCCAAATGATGCATTGAGACCAAAGGTGCCACAGGATTTGCTGTGAGAATCTCGAACACGTTTCCGTACACATGAAACTAATAAGAAGGTAAAAAGAAATCGATAATATCTCGCCAGCAATTAAGATCATAACAGGAAGCAGAAGAGTACCGTGTAAAGTTCAATACGAGGGACGAAACAACGAACTTGGTTAAATCCAAGTTCTTTGGTAAGAAGGACATCGAGCTCAGATATGCAAGCATGAATCCGATCATCAGAATCGTACAAAGCTAGATATCTCTTGATGCACCTATCCTACATCTCGGCAAGTGCTTGAGCTAATGGGTAATTAATGGCAAAACCAACGCCTCCATAGGCCATTTGATAAGAAAATCGTATGTTCTGCAAGTGACTCTCTGATCCACTTCCGTGTAAAAATACTGATTACGATCATATTTTGACCCTAAGCAAGTTATCTGGAACAAAGAATGTATCATCATCTCCCATAACAAACCATCTCACACCCTTCGTGCTTTGTAGCTTCAACGTCTCTGAAACTATCCATGTTAAAAGTATCGCAGAGCTATCACCTTTTGGGTTGTTGTACTCAAACTCCAATATGTTAACATCGAATATTCTCACCGGCGGCAAGAGATGGTTGTTTGTTTCCTTCTTCATTGGCTTGTCCAACCAGACTAAGCCATACATCTTCTCTGGTTTCCACCATAGCCTGACGTAGTTTTTCCTATGGTGTCATAGCTCAAACATGGAAGCAATCCCAAAAACAACGTGATTAAGGTTTGTAGTGCCATAGCTCAACACTTCATTTCATTCAATGAATGTTCTTGTCTACAGTTCGAATATACCAAGATGTTATCAATAAACACAATCACAATCTAAATAAGGTTCAAATATCTTATTCATTAAGGCCATAAAAGTTGTCGGAGCATTAGTCAATCCAAATGGCATCACTAAAAACTCAAAGTGCCTATATCTTGTTATAAATGCACTTTTTGGTATGTCAGCCTTAGCTATTTTCAACTGATAATATCTTGATCTTAATTCTATCTTTATGAACACTTGAGCTCCCTGTAATTGATCAAGCAAATCATCAATCCTTGGTAATGGGTATTTATTCTTAACTGTCACTTAATTCAACTGCCGATAATCGATACATAATCTCAGAGTTCCATCCTTCTTCTTTACAAACAATACTAGAGCTCCCTAAGATGACACACTAGGCCTGATAAAACTCTTATTTAATAACTCTTATAACTAGGTCTTCAATTCCTTCAGTTTTACAGGTGTCATCCTATATGGAGGAATTGATATAGGAGCGGTACTTGGAACAAGGTCTGTGGTAAACTCCGTCTCCCTTTCTGGGGGTAAACCCGATAGTTTTGCAGGAAACACATCTAGGAAATTCCTAACAACTGGAATATCCTGAATGGTTTGTTCATTCCGGGTATCAACTACGTGGGCCTAATAAGCCTCACATCTACCTCGGATCAATTTCAAAATACTCATGAATGAAATTAGTCGGGCTGGCACCACCTGACTAACTCCTCGAAACACCAGTCTCGGCTGATTAAGGGATTCAAGAACTACTTCCTCAGTACAATAGTTTATCACAGCCCGATGAGCAGTGAGCCAATCCATGCCTAGAATAATTTCTATTTCCTTTAACTGCAAGACAATCAAATCAGCTTCTAACTCTGCCTGATCAATCCAAACTATGCACCCTTTACATACCTCACCAATCACTGTTGTGCTACCCATTGGAGTACTCACCTCTAATCCACATTTCAATATCTCTCTCACACAATGCAATCTAGATGCCAAATACAGTGTGATGAATGAATATGTAGATCCTAGATCTACCAATGCAAATGCTTCAAAATGAAAAACATTCAATAAACCTACTATCACATCTGGAGAGTTCTGTGCCTCCTATCTAGTGATGGCATAGACCTTAACTTGAGATTGTGGCTAGTTACTCAGCACCTCAATCTTGACACTGGGCCTTGTTGACTGAGTTCTGCCTTAACCTCTGCTTTTTTGTACAGATTCAGTAGCTCTACTCTACTGAACTGTTGTCTCAGTCACTGTTCCTCCTCTAACTCCAAACTGTGTTCCCAAAGTCTCGACACAATCTCTAATCTGATGCTCATCAGAGCCACATCGGAAACAAGCTCCCGATAACCTCCAACACTCACTACCATGCTTCTTACCATACTGCTCACAATTAGGCATCTGTTGTGACTGCCTAGAGGGCATTTGTCATCTACCTCTACCAGTTTGAACAAATCCACCTCTTGGCCAAAACTCATATTGTCTCAATTTAGCCTGGAATTGAGACGATTTGTTCTGACGTTTACTGAAGCTTCTACCAAAATCAGCCTGAGATTCACTCTATCTCTTCACTCTAAACTCTTGTCTATACTCTCCCTGATCATCCGTCAATAATTGTTCAATTTTAATCGAGGCCGCTCCATTAAATTACCCAAATTAGAAATAGGTAGCCTCGTTCTAATCTCTATATTTAACCCATCTTCAAACCTCCTACACTTGTCCTCCTCAGTTGGGATTAATGCAATTTCATACTCGGCTACTGGGAGACTTCCTTGTTTCAGATCTAGAAATTCTTTCATCTTTCTGTCCAGATAAATCGTCGGCATGTAATTCTCTTTAAACACCTTCAGAAAATCTTCCCAAGTCAAACTACAAGGTCTGATGATACTGCCTGGAACAGTCTTCCACCACTAATATGCTGGACCTTGTAAACGTGAGACTGCAAATCAAATCTCTCATCTGACTCACAATCCATTTGATCAAACACTCTTTCAGTTCTCTCTAGCCAACTTTCTGCCTCAGTAGGGTCTGTACTTCCATAGAAGTCTACAGCTCGCTGCTTCCGAGGCTTATCATATCTCATTTCCTTGATAGGAACGATTCTCGGAGGTATTTGTGCAAACTCAGGTACAAAAGATTCTTTATCGGCTCCTACAGATTCCATGTTAGCTGACTCTGAAACTTGATCTCCTATGGCAGGTAACCTATAACAAAAATAGTTGTGATCACTAACTGAGTCTCTCACTATTTATTATGTCTCAATGCTCTTATATATCCCTATGGATGTCAAATCATGCTCTGATACCAAAATTGTAACATCTCACTACCATAGAATATATACCCGAACATCCAGAGGGCATTCAAGTATATATCCTATGACAATGGTATGTTAGAGCAAACGTAATCTCTTAAATGGCATCATAAAGAATATACAGTACTTAAAAACCTCAACACTTCGTTTCATTCATTGATAAAAGTTTACACTTTATTTATTGAAACAATATCTACAATCCTTATACAAAAGTTCTAGATGACCAAAAAACTACAAAATATAAACTATAACTCCTCTGATGTCAACTGACAGACCTTTGAGTGATATCTTAATCCAAAATGTTCCTCTAGACAAATCTTAAGGACTAGGTCTCCTGTCTCGTATCTGAAAAGCCATGTTACAATTTTTGATGAGTTTTGTAAACTCAATGAGTAAACCATCATTGATGATCTCACCCATGTCAAATACACAATATCACACATTTTACATACATTCTTTTAGAACATGAATAATCCAAACAATCACATTATCATGGCATATCACTTTAGCGTCACAATTTCAGAAAAGATTTCATAATCATATATATATAAATGCAGATGCATATGAGACTTTATATTCATTATTATTTGTTGTGACCGAGTGCCTTTCAGATACAAATACAGATAATAGCCCATTGGGCTCAGTCAGAAACAAAAATCAAGGAGCAAAGCTCTACGTGCAAAATTCTGAGCTTAAAGCTCTTTCAGACTAACTACTCTGATCACAATGCCTTTATCTGAACATGTATTTTATGAAATGCATCAAATAACAGAATATGCCATGTATAACATTAACTTATAATGCACAGACAGAATCTCATATTCATCGAACCTCAGTCCGACATTCAACTTTCGTTGAGTATTCAGATATCATTCAGAATTCAAATGCAAACAGATATCATTCAAATTTCAGATGCAAACAGAACACTTCCAATACATTCCCAAGTATCAAACTCCTCAGACCATTAAAGTCTAAAATTCACAAACAAATCACAAACAATTCAATAATTAGGAGTTAAACAGAATAAATCAATCCTAAGAAGATCATCTACGTTGACTCACAGTACGCTCCAATATGCTATTGCCTGGATGGTCCGACAATGTCTAACTGACATCCGACTTGAGTGTCTAAAATCAAAAAATTCACTCATAATTCACATTACAAATTCGATCAATCAAATACTTATTCATTTGTGCACATATATACATATATCATGTTCAATGCATGCTCAATGACTATTCTGGATATATTTCCTTAATTCACATCTTATGATCATTCATACTTAAAACTCATATATGCCTAATTTGAACTTAGGTTTACACCTCAATAAATTATAATATCATCAATCAATCATTCACCAATGTTATTCTAACATTATATGATTATACAATATCCAAACTCTCATTTATTCTTATAACATCTCCAAATTTCAGACCTAAACATTTGGTAAACAACAATCCATTCTTAATGAATTCAGAAGACCATGAAATTTGGTGGGGAGGAAGAGCAATGTGTGAGAATTTTGTGGTCCAAATTTCAAGTCAATCCGAGGTTCGAAGAAGAAGTTATGGTCAAAAGAGTGAAGGGTGTCCAAAGCTGTCAAATAGCAGTACTTTCACTGTGCACAATCGTGCACTTCTAATTGATCCTCCATTGTCACCATCGTACAATCCCTTAATGACCCATTTTGACACGATTGTGCACTACCTTTTGTTTAAGCTTCATTCTGGCTCTTCTCAAAATAAACCTTCTAGTCAATTTTTCATGGTCATTTTGACAAGGAAAATGAAAGATTTAGGCAAAACATTCTTCTAAAAAATTGTTCCTTTATGTCTTAAGTTTCTAATGACACCAATTCATGCAAGTTGGTTAAGTATTCTGCAAGTTATACCTAAGATACTACAGACTGTTCTCAAATAGTGACAGTATCCATAAACTCAACTTCAAACCAAATTTTGAAACTCTTAGAAATATAATTCAAATTTGATTCCTTCATGAAAAATATAGAAATATATCTCTAGTTTAATCTAAACTTTAAATGATCCCATTTGGATGTCTACAAATTAAGTTATGGCTAAAATACTGATGCATGTTTAGTGAAAACACTACAGCTAACGTATTCCAGCAATTCTTCTTCACCAATATCACATGCATTTCAGTCCAATTCAAACATTATTCTTATATCATTTGACATACCATAAAACTCATATTGCTACTTACGTATTAGGCTGCCAATTGAGCTTAAAACTCCAGATTATACTAGTCCTCAAATCAACTAAAACTTATAATCACATTCAGCTAGTTTTCTGGCAATTTGGTGAAGGATATACGTATGGGTTCCATACAACAAATTGGCTAGGGTTCAAGCAAAAGTACAGAGAAAGAGTTGGAGTAATTTCGGTGAAGAAACAAAGGAAAGAAGTAGCAAAACTCAGCTGCAGAAACTAGCTACATCACATGCTAGTTGTCAACGTCTAAACTCACCATATGTCTTAAGGCATGTACTACATTTGCCCATTTCCTATGTTGCCATTACTCACCAATTAATCAGTTCATATGTTTTATTATAATTAGTCCACATGTCACACAATAATTGGTCCATTTGTCACATACTAATTGATCCAATTGTCATTTAATTTCTAGTCCATTTGTCATCAATTTAACTATGCCAAATGTCACTCAATTATAGGCTAAATCATCCAAATTTTTCATGTATCAATTTATCCTACCACTTGGCAATTGTCCTAATCCAAATGTACATTTTAATCCATCAATTTCCCAATCCATAACATTTAATTTCAAATTTTCTAATTAAAATCCAATCATACCAAAATTCAAGACATATCAAAACACAATTCACATCATGATCACTTAACATTTTTCATACCCTAGAATAAGTCAATTGAGTGCATATGCTAACTTGTAATGTGCACAAATATCATTTCATGTATGAATGCTAATGTTATGCATGTATATGCAGTATCTAATCTAGGGTTAAACTCGAAGCATATTATGGAAAAATGGGTTATCACAATTTTTCTCTCGGACTTTGACCAATTAATAAATTAGTTATTAGGCCACTTTATTACCTTTATTTGGATCAAATTACGTAATTTAACTGATAAATTATTGAAAATTTGAAAATACAATTAACAGTTGTCCAAATTTATAAAGAAGGACAAAATTGTCCACCACAAAATGTGGAAACCTCGTAGTGGTCGTTCTATAACATGAAGAGTTATTTATGTCGTTCAAGTTTGGTTTCATGTTAGCTCACAAGTGAAAGGAGAAAATTAAAAACTCATATCAGAATGAAGAATATTAGTTTGTGTTTCATATTTTAGCAGCTTTGTGGAGATCTTCTTAGAGATTCTAACCAGGTTTTGTTGCTAACACGGGGCAATGCCAAACAAATAGAAATATATAGAAAAATAATAATATATTTGATTATAACATATCTATAATTACTATATCCTTATCTATAGTTTTGGCAAGTCAACTATCTAAGTTACTTTTGAACATTGTAATTATTAATTAATGTAAATAATGAAGAGGATGGGCTAATCTTGGAAGTAATTCTTGGCCAATTTTACTTCCAAACTTCGAAGTATATATAATCAATTTATAATTGGTGAAAAGGTTCATTTTTTATTAGGTAAAAGACACAAATCATTTTGTATTTTAAAATTTTTTAGAAAATATTATAAAATTTGAATTATTAAAAAACTCTTTACAGTTTTTAACTTTATAAAAATTATTTCTTTTAGACTTTAGCTAAAATATAGCAATACAATACAATATAATATGAAAATCAAACGTAAACTAATCAAATGTCAATGACTTGGTACTCCAACTTAACTCTTAAACCTGACCCAAATCAATTAAACTCAACTTGAATTAATAATTTAAGATAATTATAATAAATTATTAATTTTAATCATATTAATTAGTTCAACTTTATTTTAAAAATTGAGTTAAATTATCATACGATAACAACAACAACACTAAGTAGAAATCTCGTTAACACGTGATATCTGGAGAGGTCTAGTAGTACATGGCCTTATTATTAACTAATAAACAACATTTGATTATCAAGTAAGCAACATTTAATTGGTTCACGTATAATAGCTATATTACTCGTATTTTTTTGTCATTTTTTAACCTAAACATAAGAAAAAGGATTTTTAATTAAAATTATAAAAATTGAAAATTGAAAATATTAATGAATTTTTTAATTTTTTTTGAAATTATAGGGGAGTTCAATATCTTTTACCCCCTTTTGATTATACTTATGCAACCTACATAGATTGAATTGAAAAATTAAAGAGTTTGGATGATTAATTAAACTTAAACTTAATAATTAAATATGACTAATTCAAGTCATTCTAATCGAGTCTCTTTGTTCTTAAAAATATACGTCTTTTAACTTTATAATGATTGTGATCAATATTATTATTTAATTTTAATTATTTATTATTGTGTTAGACTAATTTAAGTAAAATTAATGATAATAAATGACAATGATTAAAAAACTCAACTGGTTTAACTAATTCAATTGTAAAAACTTTGAAAAGTTCAAGTTTTAAGTTTAGTTTTTAACTTTCCAATTCAATTTTTTAATAACTTTTTTTGTCAAAAACTAATCAGTTTATTAATTAATCGATCAATTTTTGTAAATTAATAAGTTAATATAAACCAAGATAAATTAATTAATTTTTATTTAACAATCTCCTTTTTAATTAAATATCAAATTCTTCAATAGATAAAGCAATGTATTTTAATCACATTTAAAATTTTGTAGTTTTATTCAATTTTTAACCGATTATATAATGATATTTTTTTTAATCTCACGAGGTGTCTTAGGAGGGTCCCAATTATGGAAAGACGCCTTTAAGCCATCTACAATCAGACTAATCCTCGTTAGCATCGGGTCAACCCGTAAGAAATAAAGTGCTGGCTAAACAAAGTTTTCCATTCTTGAGACTCGAACTCTGATACCTTTAGTTAAGCGGTAAACCTTATCAATTTACGTTTTTAAAATATTGATAAGTGATGTCACTGTTTCGTTATAACTACATAGTTCAAAGTAACATTACTTAAAAGCAACATTAAGTGAAGGGAAGAAGCTTTTTATAAAGTAGTAAATAGGACGAGACATGTTAGTTGGAATCCAATAATTCAAACTGTATCTTCAACGACCAACTTCCGACCACATAGACAATTTTGTGGTCCATTCGGAATTTCAATCTTTAAGCTTCGTTATCTGTCCCATCCTATCTAATTTTAACCTACAACTTTCTTTTTTTTTTTTTGGTCAAAAAAGCCAAGAGCAAATTGACAAAGAAGACCCCACTTAGTTAATAATTTTGTATATACTGTTTAGGACTTATAATTAAGAACGCCAAGAATTGTTTGATCAGAATTGATTCGAGTTAATTAGGGTTTGAATTTTTTAAAATTTTTAGACTTTTGCTTGAGTTTAGATTCAAGCAATTTGAGTATGAGCCGAGAACAGATTTGTTATTCCAAAATTACTGTATCCGTTGTGCCTGAATAAATCTCAATCATCCATTACAATAAGTTGAATGGTTAGGATTTTAAAGGCACAGCTGGACACAGCAATTCGAGAGCAGCAGATTTGCTCCCGTATGAGCTTAGATCTAATCTAAAGTTTGAAATTTTTGATAAAAAAACAATTTTATTCTAATTTTTTTAAATTAAAAATATATTTAATTGAAATTAATTCTATTTAATTGAGTTTATAAGGTTTCAGGCCACTTAAGTCCTATCTAATTTGAGCTTGTTAAGAACTTTAGTAACAGTCCAGATCACCCGTCTACAAATATTATCTGCTTTGAATTGTCCATCGGGTCAAAACCTTTACAGTTTTGTTCTTCTTGCTTCTGAAAAAATGCGTTTATAGAAAAGAGATATTCGTATTTTTATAAGACGTACTTCGTTCTCCTCTCTAACCAACGTGAAATCTCACAAATTTAAACTTAATTAAATTTCGGATCAAGTCTTGGCCTATCCATAAAACCCGTATCCAAGTTGGACTCTATTCATTGTCACTTCTACTCGTAACTATGATGGAATTTTTCTGTATTGAATACTTATTTACTAATAAATTTAATTTTGATTAATTATAATGATGATAAAATAATCTAATTAAATACACTTAATTATAGTAAAATAAATACTATTTTATGAGTATAAGATGAATACTTATTGTATTTGTGTAATAAAAAGACTCAATAAAATTAGTATAAATAGTTGTTATATTTTTGTTTAAATAAGTATTATGCATATATCTATTTTTAATTTGTTAAAAATAAGTCCATAAATTATTATAAAAGACGATTAAATTTTTACAAATTATTTAAAAGTTCAACAGTTTATTTAAAATTTCTAACTATTTAATCAAATAAAAATAGATATTAAAATATGCATATCTTTGTAATGCTTGTCATTATACAATTCCTTATTAACCATTAATAAAATTTGTGTCATATCAAATAATTTAATGACCATTTAGTTTAAATTATCATGAAGACTTCCTATAATTATCAATGTTTTAAAAATTGAAACGGAAGTTAAACCGATAAGACAAGTGGTTTAAGGTTTAAAATATTTAAACGGTAAATTAAAGAATTTAAAAAATGAATAAAAGAGGATGTCCTTATTCATAAACGAATATAAAATTTAATTAAATTTGTAAAAATTAACCGATTAATTAATAAATTAATCAATTTTCACAATAAAAATTATGATAATAAATCGAATTAAAAATTTAAAAATTAAACTAAAATATTTAATTTAAAGTTTTTTCCATTGACTCGGTTGGATTTGGTTGATTATTAGTATTGTTAAGAGTTTGCAGGAAGACTTGGGTTGAAGCACCATATAATCTGGAAGACCTGAGTTGTTGACAAGTTGTTGTGGAAGTTAAAGAGGGTTCGTGTAAAAGTTGAATGATTCATTTGGATGGTCATGGAAGGACCCTTTGAATGGTGAAAAATTACAGTTTTAGGGCTCCATTTTTAATCACACCCGTGAAGTGCGTCGGCAATTGTGGGGCGGTGTAAAACTGGAATGCGACGGTCACGAGGTTCATATACTTGATTAATGTTGCCTTTACCAATAAAGTGACGAAGTTGATTAGGACCCTACCCCACCACGACTCGGTCCAAAATTAATGAAATGGGTTTAAGTTTAAGCAAGGTAATTAGCTCGACCCGATTTAACTTAAAATTAACAAATTTGACTTGATTTAACTAGAATTTATACTTAATTTTTAAAAAAATTGAGTATCAAGTCAAAATTTTGACTTTAATTATCTAGGTTTAATTTAACCCGAAGCCTAACAATTGTAAAAAGAACGAGATAACCTAGGTCGGGTAAAAATTAAATTTAGGAAATTAGTCTAAGGTCCTATTTAAAATATCCAAATGATATCATTCAAAACAACTTTATTTTAAGCGGCTTGATAAACTTTGAATCGAACTCAATTGATTGTATTGTAGGTTAAAGATTAAGTTTAAGAGTTCTTTCTGCGATCCAATTTAAAATATGCCAATGACCTAAGTTCGTCTAAATCAAAATTGTTTTAAGTGGTTCGATTAAGTTTAAACCTAAATTTGGATTATGTGGTTTTAACTTCACTAAGCACTAAATCAAACTTGATTGATCGAATTGTAGGTCAAGATTAAATTTAAAAGATTTGTCTCGTATCCAATTTATAATATTCAAATAACTCGTTATAATCTAAAATAACATTATTTTAAGTGGCTTGATTAAGTTCAAACCTAAATTTGAGTTGGTAGAATAAGGAATATATAGGGTAAAAAGGTCCTGTGCTCAAATCTCCCTACTTACGCTCTCTCGATCGAGTCTGCCGTACTGAGCTTTCCTAGTGCTGAGCATCCGGTTAGCGTGATTTGCAGGCTATTGCGTCAATCCGAAAGTTTACGTAGTACGCTTCCAAAGGATAGCGACTGCAGGTTCCTCTGTTTTTTTTTTAAAAAAGTGAACTCGATTAATCAAATTATAAGCTAAAATTAATTAAAAATATTCATTTGAGATCCGATTTGGCAGGATCGTCGCTAGAAATAGAAAAGTTTGGCGAGATTGGATAAGGGTAAAGGATTAACCGTTGCAGTTACTAGGAGATGCTGTGTCACGTTTCGCAAATTGCACGGCAAGTGCGGGAGGACAGTAGGGGGCCATTTCGGCAGGATCTCTGAGAAAGGTCCCATTATTTACTGAGTGACAAGGAGGGAGGGACTTTGTAAGCTTTTAGGTTCTCGCAGATCTGACCTCCATCAGATATTCTCCATTATTGGTATTTTCAATATTTTATGTTTTTTTAAAGAATTATTTTTGTACCTTGCATCATCTTTATATTGTCTTATTTGCATGTGGGTCTATCGGAAGTCTCTCTATTATATAGGGGTAAGGCTGTATACTATCAAACCTCCCCAAATCTCGCTTCATTGCGAAATTTTAGACTGGGTGATGATGATGGTGGTGATTTGAGATCCGATTTAGTATACTTAAACAATCCAATTTTATATAAAACAACATTATTATAATTACTTTGATCGAAATTGAATCTAAATTTAAATTATTTAACCCGAATTTATTAAATTTTAAACCGAACTGATGTTACGAGATAATGGTGAGTCCACATCAACCAACCAAGTTACTATTCTCTGCTTGACTTCTGCTGTGTTTGTAGGCACTTAGCTCAGCTACTCTCTGCCAAAGTTACGCTCCTCACAGGGTCACTAGTATTTAATATTCTCCTGGTCTTCCTTTTAAGAAACTAAAAGACGCCACTAATTCAGGCATGTCAAAGTTAAAATGACATGACCCTGAGTAATTTAAATCTTTTAAATATTTAATAATTTTAAAGATGCTTTTTAAAAATATTTTATTAAGGTTTTAAGTAATTTATTATTTTTATATGTTATTTAGAATATAATAAGTACTATTTTATTAATATAAAAACGATAAAAATTTTATTTAAATAAAAATTAAAAAATCAAAGTTTAGTGAAATGGTGGTGAAAAAGTGTATTTGGTGGACAGTCATGAATGCCGTAGACAGTGGACACAAAGGGGTATGGTTCTTTATCTCGAAAAAAAAGGGGTATCCTTTTATTCCAGCTAATCAATTTATAACCTATTTTATTAAATCTTATCTACGCATTTATATAAAGTTTACATAAATATGTGAACAGTACGGAGGAAATTAAGTGACACTGGTTGGAACATCCTAAAAGAAACAAGGTTCTCCAACCCCTTCAACACACCGGAGGAAATTAAGTGACACTGGTTGGAACATCCTAAAAGAAACAAGGTTCTCCAACCCCTTCAACACACCACGAGAGGATCGACTTTTCATAGTTTCTGGAAAATTATTTTCATAGTTTTGATATGTTATTTAAAATATAATAAATACAAAGGAAAAGTGAAGATTGCTTAAATTATGACCATTATCAAACATTTGTAAAGCTTATAATCTTATCTGCTAAAAATGTTAGACTTACTTTTATGTTAGACTTACTTTTTGTTTCTGTAATTCCTAAATTTTTCGTATGTTAATCACCTAAATACTAAATATTACTGATATCACATCAGAAATTTGGAACAGAATCAAGGACTTAAGCAAATTTCAAGTTAATAAATCAAGTTTGATCGAAAAAAAGTCCGTTAGACTATCATATAATGCTTTCGTAAAAAAACAGCCCGTTGATACGGTTCGATTTGTATAAAAAGATTGTGATTAAAGAACTAATAGGTTCAACTTTGAAATGAATGGCAATTGACTAAAGTTCTGATAAGATCATTATTGTTAAAGATGATGCCAATCAACTGTTATTTGCTTCCAAGGAGGAAAAAGAGTATAGTGGCTGAGCATTTTCTGTCTATAAATACATTCTTAACAAATAACTCAAAACATATTCAACACTATCTTCACTTCTAATGGAGTCCCTGCGGATTAGTCCCAAGAGAGTTCAAGTAAACCAACTTAGACCCTTCTCTTTTCCTTCCTGCAGAAAATTTTCCAGGCATAGCTTCAAGTTTCATAAACTTTCCAATTACTTCATACCCTTTTCAAGTTACTACTTGAAGCTTGATAAACTTTCCATTTATACCCTTTTCAAGTTACTACTTGAAGCTTGTTTTGATCTAACCCTTTGCATGGAATTTGGTTTAAAATGCATGAATTTAGATACAGAGCACGAGTACTCTGAAACTAATTTGTGTTTTTCCTTTTCCTCAGGTGATAAATGTAATTGTAATAGTAACTTCTGTTGTGGCATTAGCAAACTTAAGAGCAACTGAGTGCAGAAGAGCAAGAATTTCCAACTCGATCGAGTACAATGCCATAAGTTGCAGAGCTCACAGTGCATCCATAACAGATTTTGGAGGGGTTGGAGATGGAAGAACATCAAACACGAAGGCGTTTCAGGTGGCGATCAATAAGCTGAGTCAGTATGCCAAAAACGGTGGTTCTCAACTCTTTGTTCCTCCCGGAAAATGGCTGACCGGTAGCTTTAGCCTCACGAGTCACTTCACTCTATTCCTCGACAAAGATGCTGTTCTTCTAGCCTCTCAGGTTTTGCCATTTTATTGCTTGTATATTCATCATAGTGGGGTGTCCGTATCAACTGATAAATCCTGACAAGTGACTGCATTGACATAGGACATTAAAGAGTGGCCGGTGATGAAACCCCTGCCGTCATACGGCAGAGGAAGAGACGCGCCGGCCGGAAGGTACGGGAGTCTCATATTTGGAACCAACCTCACTGACGTTATTATTACAGGTACTGAAGCAAACTCTTTAAGCATCTCAGGTGAATCTATGTTGGGTGTCAGGTCGCCAGTTTACTGAGTTAATATTGTTCTTAACTGTGTCAGGGGACAATGGCACAATCGATGGTCAGGGTTCATTCTGGTGGCAGAATTTTCACAAGGGAAAACTCAAGTACACGAGACCCTACTTGATCGAGCTCATGCACTCTGACAATCTCCAAATTTCTAATCTGACTCTCCTGAATTCTCCAAATTGGAATGTTCATCCTGTTTATAGCAGGTAACCCTGAAATTTCCCCTGTTTTCCCTGTTTTTTTACCATAAATTCACACATTTATCCTCTTGTTATGTTATATAATCAAATGGTCACATTTGCATATTGTCTAATTTTATTAAAATTTTCTGTTTATATATATTATTTTCCTCGGGATAGTATATGGACTTGAATTTGATTAAATATAAAATCAAGGAGTTAAATATTAGTTAATTAAACTTCGAGTTAGACTTAGGCATAACTCCGACTCAATTTGATATCATACCTAATGCTTGTTGTACATTTGTTGAAGTGATTGGTGACAAAGTTAGAAGCTCTTTGTTGTTCTTTACCTTAAAAATTCTGGCGTTGCAGCAATATACTGGTGCAAGGAATTACAATTATTGCTCCTGTCAAATCTCCAAACACCGATGGCATCAACCCAGGCATGTTTTTCCTTCCAACCAACTTCCTTCAACACCATAATCTGTAAACACCTTAAAAGAAAGTTGAGAATTCTTAAAAGTTGACTTACTCTGGATGTTTCAGATTCTTGCACAAACGTGAAAATCCAAGACTGTTACATCGTATCTGGAGACGACTGTGTGGCAGTGAAGAGTGGCTGGGACGAGTATGGAATTGCATATGGAATGCCTACAAAGCAGGTGATCATCAGACGTCTAACATGCGTATCTCCAACAAGTGCCACAATTGCATTAGGAAGCGAAATGTCAGGTGGGATCGAGGACGTGAGAGCAGAGGACATCACAGCCATTAACACAGAATCAGGTGTCAGGATCAAAACAGCTATAGGCAGAGGAGGGTACGTTAAGGACATATACGTGAGAAGAATGACCATGCACACCATGAAATGGGCATTTTGGATTACAGGAAACTATGGTTCTCATGCAGATAAAAACTTCGATCCACATGCATTACCTGTGATTCAGGGGATCAATTACAGAGACATGGTTGCTGATGATGTCAACGTAGCTGCCAGATTGGAGGGCATTTCAGGTGACCCTTTTAAGGAAATTTGCATATCCAATGTCACAATTGGAATGGCTACTAAGGCCAAGAAGGTGGCTTGGACTTGCACTGATGTTGAAGGAATCTCCAGCAAGGTGAGTCCTCGAGCTTGTGATTTGTTACGTGATCAAGGGCCAGCGAAGGTTACAGCCTGTGCTTTCCCTCCTGATAATTTACCAATCGAATCAGTGAAGCTCCAAAAGTGCTCTTACACAAAGAGCTATATATGATGTATAACTTAGTCTTACAGTATATAGGGCCGGAAGCTTGAAAATCATTATATAGCTTCCATTATTAGCAGAGTATATGCTAAGTTTGGACAAGCAATGTATTTTAGCTTGAGTTAGTCACACATCTTACTAATATCAACACATCATGGTCCCATCTTTTTCTGCTTCCATTTCCAGGATTGAGTACACACAGAAGTCCTGAAACCTCTGCACAAACATTAATAGTTAGAGATGAGATTTGTGTTAGCAAAAGTGCAAGGTCTACCGATATATCGACTCTCCGAATCCTGTCATACGCAAATTGCCATAGACCTAAACGAAACGTTCATGCTCAACATTGAAAGTAGACTAATAGCAAGACAATGTATGATCTGCTTCCATTTCCATGATTCTAGTATACTTCTGAAGCCTCTGCGCAACGACAATGGATAGAGTTGAGATTTGTGTTATAGAAAGAGCGAGATCTTTAGATAGATCCGACTCTCCGAATTCAGGTACAGCCATACAAACAAACAAAATGCCATGGACCAAATGATAATATCATGCTCGACACCGGAAGTATAATAGTAACACAATTTATCAGAAGCAATATTTACAGATTTTAGCTTCGCCATGTCAGTGGTCCAGAGCTGTTATTACCTACTAAATCAAAGAAATTCTTCACATACAGATATGTTACATAAATTGAGAACTGATAAAATTGGATCTCACAGCCTTGCCCACTCCAGTACAGGATGGATATCGGAGAAATCCGAGTTTAAGTGAAGTGCAGAATCAGGCGCTTGCCGAACAGACATATTACAGCAACCGGCAAATGCAATTTTCCTTGAGCATAATGCTACTGACTACTCTTATATTGAAATGTTTGAATATTACAAAGGATCTTATATCGCAGCTGAAAGAAGCTCTCCTGCTGACATTAGTGACACTGGGCTCTTTGATCTTTTGTTCTTCAGATTGCCTGGAGAATCTGACTGATTATACAATAACATTAAATTGGAATCATGGAGTACATTCCGAGTCCTACGTGTATACAACACAACATCTGATGATTCTCAAGGATCTGGATTGAATTTTACAGATTCCCTCCAGATGAGTTCCTTGATGTTTTCTTCGGTAAATGAGGGTTGTTCAAAATCAAAGCTGAACGGTCGAGGACAAACAGGCTCCTCATTGATATCATGAAGTGGTGCCAAATATGGATGACAAAGAGCCACATCAACTGCAAATAAATCAGGGAAACATCAGATTCTAGTTTATAATCAAAGAGCTTATCCCTCAGTCACTTGGACAAAAAGATTTATGCTACTAAAAAATTGAACTAAAAAGTTTTTACTATAAATAAGTCCAGATTCAATTTAGTATGATTTATGGAAACTAACAGATTGAACTAAATAGTTTTTACTATGAGAATGGTTGCTCCTTTGTGACTATAAGGTCACAAGTTCAAGTCACAGAAACAATCTTTTTGAAAAAATACAAAGAGAATGTTACGTACATATTGATCCTCCCAAGACCCCCGTGAGGTGCCTTGTGCACTAAGTACGTTAACTTTTTGACTTTTTTAGTTTTTACTATATATAAGTCCAGATTCAATTTAGTATGATTTGTGGAACTAAAAGAATAAACTAAATAGTTTATTCTATACATAAGTCCAAATTCAATTTAGTATGGACAACGCTTCACATTTTGTTCAGTAATTTAAGCACTTGCAAATGATGGAAAATGCCACAGGTGATTGAAAGTCCACAAAAAGATGATATTCATCACGAAATTCCAATCTAACGCAGTTAGCAATATATTAAACAATCATACAAATTCAGTAGTATTTCAATTTACCGGTAATCCGCCTGTGTGGGTCAAAGACCAGCATCTTGTCTAACAAATCAACAGCACCAGAAGACATATTAGGAAATCTAGCAGCAAAATCTTGTCTTGGGTATTGTGGAAATTGCCTAACATATCTTCGAGCATTATTACTTCGTAGGAATCCAAGGCTGGAATCATCTGGAGAACCTATGAGCTTTTGGAAGCAAGTATACAAATGCGTAAGCAGCCAAATTCAACATGATCCACTTGGGAGGGCATGCCTTTACATTTCAACTCTTATCAAATTGTATTAGAAGTTTCACGGATGTGTAAACAAATTAGCCTTGTGCAATGACGGCAAAGTAAATTTTCCAAGTAAAATTGTTAATGTCATATTGGGGACGAGAAATCTCATTTTCCAAAAATCTATCACGAAAGGACAAGATGAAAATGGTGCATTACGGAACCTTCAGTATAAAACTCTTCTACCTAAATATTCCGGTACTTGCAAGTGAGATATCAATGCTATAACCCAATTCCATATACAGATTCCATGGTCATGCAGTCCCCACTAGACACTCACAATAACCAAAAACAGTAATAGGGAAATAGAAATAAAGTTTCATTTTTAAAATTTAACGACAAGGGGCCAAAAGCATTCTGCTTCAAAATTTCAAACAACGAGACATGAAGAAAACAAAAACTTTGTGATAAGTCCACAGCATATATATAGGTATCTTTAAACAAAAGAACAAGGAAATCTTGTATATTCATAGAAGGGATATAATTATTTTGGAGAATATTTGCTGCCAGAAAGAAAATACCTCCGTGATAAGTCTCAGCTGATGAACATAGTCTTTTCCAGGGAATAAGGGTTGTCTCGTCATGATTTCACCGAATATGCAACCCACTGACCATATATCAATGGCTGCAGTGTACTCTGAACAATTGAGAAGTAATTCTGGTGCCCGGTACCAACGAGTAACAACATACTCGGTCATAAAATCTGTTTCAGATGTTGTTCTTGCGAGGCCAAAGTCCGCAATCTTCAGGTCACAATTAGCATTCAAAAGCAAATTGCTGGGCTTTAAATCACGATGCAGGACATTGGCTGAATGTACATATTTGAGTCCTCGCAGAAATTGGTAGAGGAAGTACTGCAAAAATTTTAAAATAGATTACTTGCTGAAAGTTCAAACATGTAATCCAGCAGTAAAGTATAGTCACATAAGCATTATCTACATCTATGTCGTGGGTAGTATACAATTTCACATGCAGAGTTGAGAAAGGATGATAAATCTGAAGAGAGGAAGCACATGGTATTAAAAATGGGCTAGACAGTAGCTGGTCCCAACAGTTATCGGTAATTGTGAATCATTATAAGGAATAAATGCTAAAGTGAGTACGCAGTAAAAGGGGACTGTCATAGCATCAAGAAATCTTCCCTGACCATTTCTGGTCGAGTTCCAGCATGAGTTCCTAAACGAGGAAAAAGCAGCTTTTGAGGTCAATTCATGTTAGCTGACCACAAAGCTGTGTATCAATCTTTAAAACAACCATTCGAAATTGATGTGCATATTGTTCTGCAGAACATGTTACTCTTATCGTGACCCCAATAATTCCCATGGTCTGTATTAAAATATATTTTGCATTGTTAACACTTCTCCTACTCCCCACCCCCATCCCCGACCCAGCAATTCAAACTCGCCAGATCAAAATTATATATTGACAGTTATGGAGAGGCATAGTATCATCCCGAGAAAGAATCTATTCTAGCTTCATAGTGGATCATGGCATTTGCAGCCAACAATAATCTACAAGCTCCGAAAACATCGAATAAATCAGTAGAAATGAATAAGCAAATAAAACGGATTCCCCAATGTAAATAAAGACGTAGCAAATTTAGTGTGAAATCAATGATGCCAACCCGACAATGATCATCTGTCAATTGTTGATTAGACCTTATTATTTGATGAAGATCAGTATCCATTAATTCATAAACAATATAAACATCATTAAAATTCTCCTTCTGGGGAGGTCGAATGATGTCTTTGATAGCAATAACCTGCAATGAACAGAACAATCAGTCAGAAAACCACAATCCTCTCAACAAAGAACAAGGTAACGGCAACAGAAAGTTGATAGTCAATTTCTCAATAATCAAATTACAATAGAAAACGAGAAAGTTTTAAACGACTTAGAATTGTAGCAGTCAGTAATACTTCTCAACCATGAGCACTAATAAATCTGAAAAATAGCTAAAGCAAACAATCTTACATTCTCATGATCCATGTGGCGAAGAAGCTTAATCTCTCTCAAAGTCCTTTTAGCATCTATCCGGTTGTCAAACGCATTACCAATCTTCTTAATGGCTACTTCCTCACGAGTCTCAGAATTCACGGCGGCACTGAAGGAAACCAAAAGTCATATCTTCCTTCACGTTATTGATAACACAGATATTTAGTGAAATGCATGGGACTTGTAACTACTACATACTCCATGTCACTAACAGCTATCTGAATTCTCATCAAAACAGAATAAACAAAAACGACTCAAACCATTTTCTTCAGAATCATATCGAAGTTACTTACATGTTAAGTTACTTGTAAAATCCAAAGCAAATAACCGCAACCTCCATGATCATATGATTAATACTTAACTGACTTGCCTATAGAGTAATCTGTTAAATTATCTTAAGCAACCTCATAAACTAAGACCATAGTAAACGAAGCTCACATAATCAACACCTCTCTAGATCAAGAACCGCAAAACCAAAGACCAAATCTCTCTCAACGTGAGATTCATCACAAGAGCTAAACCAGCTAAAACAAGACGTAGTAACGAAGCGCAAGAAACTCACCAAACAATGCCGTTCGCGCCTCTACCTACGGGACGAATAGGAGGCACGTACTTCCTGGAGACCTCGAAGAGGTTACCGTACACGTTGTACTGCACGTAACGGCCGCCGTGAGTCGGCGTGCCTCTGATGTGATGCTCCCCCGAGCCAAAGCTCGACTCCGTTGACATACTTGGATCCAAATCGGATCCACTTAACCGCTCGAAGCTTAACAGATTCTGATCAAGAACACACACACAGACAGACGATTAGCTGAGTTGAAGTTGAAGAGCGAGAGACTAAATTGGAGGGGACGCATCGGCAGGTGTAAAGTAACTTGACATTTCTTTTCAGTTCACACTTAAATGTGAACTTTTGAACTGGAAGAGCTTGCGTCTCGTGACTATATACGACTTTTTCTTAAAGTTCTCTTCTTTCGTACTTTCATTTATTTTTTGATTTGATTTGGTGTCGTTTAACTATAGGCTACTGTGATGATTATTCATCAATCTCGTTATCACCCACTTTTCCTTTTCTTTTCTTTTTTATATACATTAAGTATCCAATTTTTATTGACTAATCCTAAGCCTTTAAAGCATTATCTCAAGAATTTTAGACGAGGTAAATCTAAAACTCTAAGATTCTTCAAATTTTTACGTAGTTTGTATATTTTTGCGTACAAAGAGTTGTTATATATTGATTAGTTAGTTGTTAATTGATCACTGACCCTGTTCAGTATCAGGTTTCAGCAACTTCGGGTTTTCTAGTAGCTCTAACTCTCACACTGTCACTGAAAACGAGACTTATGTAATTGATCCAATCAGGTCACTCTTATTTGTCTCTTTTTCTTTTCTCTTATTACTTAAAATAGAATTTTAATTATGAGTCTTGAAACAACCGGTAAATTTGTTTCTTTACAATGATAAGGTCATAATTTGAAGTCACAGAAACGGTTTTTTATAGAAATATAAAAAAAGATTATGTATATTATAACTCTCTTCAAACTTCCACAAGATGAAAAATCTTGTGCACTGAATACATTAATTTTGTTATATATTAAAGTGTAATATTAATTTATTAAAAACTTTATTTAAAATATATAATTTAACTCTTTTAAAAGGTCATTTAGAGTCAATTCAACCATCGAACGCAAAAGTCAAATTGCATTTTAAATACTAGAATTAAAAAATTAAAAGGCGGAATTAAATAATGATATTGGTGACTAGTTAGATAAGAATTGTGAAAATAATAATATTGCAGTTTGATGACTGACATGGACGCCAACACGTGGGTGGTTTCTCATGTAGTGCCAAATCCTCGTGACTTGGTCATCCTCGGCCTTTAATGGGCTGTGTTAATCTAAATATTTAATGTTAAATTTTAATATATTTTTATTCCATTATCGTAATTAGGGATGGTCATGACAAATTAACAGATAAAATTCAAATTTATTGAATTTTAATTAAGTTTAAAGTTAAAAAGATCATTTCACATAACTTGAATGATGCTAATTGATGCGTCCAAAATATCAAAACAAGGTTTGTTAGAGATGGTGTTTGGGCATGGGCCTAATGAGGCCCGGCCCAGCTTGATATTAACGAACTAGGCTTAGTTGATTAGACCTCGACCTAATGTCTATAAGGAAAAAGACATTGGTTTTCATTTTCAATTTTTATAAAAAATCAAGTTGGGTAGGGCCAAGTCAAGCTCGAACTTAGGCTTAGATGTCTCGTGCCCAGTTAGGTTCGGGCTGAAAAATCACGTTATTAACTATTTTTAACTTCGGAAGATAGAAAATTCAAGTCGAGAAGGTCAAGTCAAACTTAAGTTGGGGCCTGATTGCCTCAAATCTACTCTGGCTCAGGCTTGGGTCCATCTACCTCAAACCTGATCAAGCCTTATTAAAAGGTAAAATAAGAAATGTAAAAATTTAAAGATAATTTGGAATTTAATTCCTAGAAGAATATTTTATAATAATAAAAAATAAGGGTAATATAAGACTTGTAATAGTTAAAAATATTTTAATAATTATGATGGTTATAATTGAAGAATAATTTAAATAAATTGTAATTTAATAATTATTATAACGTGTCATGCGCATGCGGGTGTGTAAGAACCCAAATTTACTGTATCCATCTTTCATTTTCTTGCAATGATCTCGCTAATTTTTTTTTAATAATTTTTTGAAATTAAAAGTATAAAATGGTTTTTTTATTGAGTTTGTACTTAAATTGTCCAGACCCAGGCCTGCTTAAGACCTAACTTTTCTAAGCAAAACGACAAAATCTAGGCCTAATTTAGCCCATAAGTTAGCCCATTAAAAGCATCTAAATTTAGGTATATGAATCATAAGTTGGCTCATTAAAAACACCTGAATTTAAGCTATGGACCATTCCATTGCCATCCATATTGTTTAATTGTGTTTGGAAGCTCTGGCATTTAGTACGTGATTAACAAATTATTATATATTCTCGATAATTTATAACAAATTATAAACTCTATTATAAAGAAACAAATTGTTAAGTATGTTTTGAAGTATAAACTCTAACCAAAGAGTTTCTATGGAAGCCTCGTGAGTGCCAAACCCACCATCAACTTAGGTAAGAATCTGAATCAAAGAGGTATCTTGTGTCTCACGCCCATCATGAAGCTGGCCACAATAAGGTGGTACGTGAAACCAGAAAGACTTGTCATTCGAGTAAAATCCCAAACCTCATTGATGTTGGGTGGTGCATGGGAGTGTGACTTCAAAATGCTTCAGTGCATGCACTAAAAAGCTAGGAGTTATAGTTCTTCCCCCACAAGAAAAGCTAAACTCAAAATAACTCATAAAGCCATACTTGTTGCATCAACAATCCACATTTATAAAGCATGAATCTAGAAACAAGCTTGTGGTCAGACAATTAATGAGATGAGGAGGGGTGGAGGAAAAAGGTGGTTGAATGGTGCTTACCACGTGAATTTCTCAGTTGATGAGAAGAAACTTCCTCCTACAACATCAAAAAGTTTAAGATCAGATTTCTTCCTAGAAAAATATAGTACTTTGCCATGTACGTTTCAGGCAGAAACATGACATCCAACCACAATGTTCAATCCATATACGTCTTCACCTTAACTAATCTTGGCAAACATCAAATTTCTTGTACCTGAGAGCTTGAGTACGCAGAAGTAGGATAATCGTGCACCTACCAATAATCGATGAGAAGAAACTCAAAATCAAATATCTGCATTCAATACCATGATCAACAACCGAAGGAACATGTTCATGAACATAAAGTTTCAAGTAACAACACAATCTAAAGAACAAAGAATGCTATCAATCTTTTCGTGTTGAATCTATGGGATAAATGACAATAAGGGTATGAACATAAACAAACTGAGTACAATCAACAATATGACAAAACAATTTCTTATATTGATCAAGATTACAGAACTATTACACTTGTACGAAACAAATGCATCACAGCACACAGAATACTGTAAAAGACACAAGATATTATCTGTAAGAAAACATCTTACTCCTGAAATATTTGTATACAGATGAACAACTAACTCAAACATATTATCTCACAGCCTGCTTTTCTACGTTACACCCTAGCATTGGGTCAGTCACATTAGCAGAGTCTCTCAATTTACAAAGCAAAGCATCACGACCAGTTAAAACTATTTTGAAAAATCCATCCACTTCCTTGGCTAGAAAATCGAGCCCTTGAGAAAGTTCCTCAGACACCCTTCTCAAATCTGAAATAGAATTTTTAAATGCTTCCTCTTCAGTTGATTCAATTCCGTTTTGGACCATGGGATACAGCTTCTTCACCTCGGCATCAACAGAATCCAATTCCTTCAACATGATAAATTTTTCATCAGAAGATAACTCCTTAATTCCCCCGTACACATTAGTTTGCAAAGCAGAATATGCTTGGGACCACAAGACTGTACCAGGAATGTCCAAATCTAAAGACTTCTTTGAACCTGAGAAGGCAGCAGCAAAAATACTACACACAAACACGGTCACTACTTTAACTCCATACATTGCTCGCATCAACACTTTTCCCTTGGCCGAGTTCTTAACCTTTGGCAGATCCATTGACTCCACGAGATTGTCTAATATGACATGAGCATTCTTAACTCTAGGATTTCTCGAAGATATATGCTGTCTCCATGTATCAAGAGAAGAACGGGCCCGTGTAAATCGTTCTGATGTATCCGATTCCAAACTATGCAGAACACACTGAAGCAAGAGATGACCCTGGTTGAGTCTCGAGATCTCAGAGCTTAAAGCAATACATATATCAAGCAATTTCACACTGATGTCGAAGTACATGTCTATCCACTTATCATCCCAGTCAGTCACAGGAAGCTCAAGGTCCACAATAAGGGTTTTTATGTCAGTGTGAGTCTCACAAAGTGATGCCATAGCCGATTTCATCCATGCCAAGGTAAGAACATCATCCTTGTTTTCTGGATTAAGCTTTCTCAACCTCTCAGCCAAAGTTTCCTCAAAAGCATGCAATAGCGAGAGAAGCTTAGGAGATAGATGCGAGCTCTTTGGTGATATCATCCGCAAAGGGTTTCCAAATGGAAAGAACGGGCGGTGTGGATCCTGTGGCCGACTCATTTTGTTTATTCACTACAAGATATTACATAAAAACAAATTCATCAACCCCATATCTAAGCATCAAAATAAAATTACCAGCAATAGCTTAGGTACATGGTACACACAAAATCCAGTAAATCATCAACAAAATAAAACCCATAAAGATCTACAGCTTTCCCAGGGAAAAAACATCGGATAAGCTGGAAATTTCTTTTAAAGGAAACCATTTTAATCCATAGATCATTCAAAAGATCTACAATTCATCATCCATTCAAACAAAACACAACCAAGCAAAGCAAATCGTATGATATAACCATACCTAAATGTTAAATTCACGTATCAAAATCAGATTACGGGAAAATTGAAACGAAACCCGCAAATTCTCAAAAACTCAGCCTAATTTAATTATATATATAAAAAAAGGAAAAAACTAGAGCCAAAAACAGTCCTCGATCTTCACTCCGTGAAGATCCAGTCGACAATTCATCTGCTTTTTCGCGGATTTAAAGGTATAAAACAAAAATTTTGAAGAAAAAAGGAAGTGCTGACAGAGTCGTACCAGGAAGAGTACTCGTTAGCGATAGGAAATTTCCTTGAAAATTTCGCGTAGATTGAACTGCTGCTTCCTTGCAACTTCCGACCTTTTTATCTAAAGGCGACTTGGTTAGGTAGACGTTGTTTTCTTATCAACAGGAGGATGAGAAATGTGCCAGTCACTGACTGTCACAAAATATCGGTCACAGATGTCACACGTGGAAAGAGATGAATGGAGAAAATCGAATCGGGTTTTATGTGACCGTTAACTTTGGGCCGACGTCCGTAGGATCCCTATTTTAATTAAATAAAAGAAATTTTATTTTTTTATTAAATGTGAGACCACCGTTTTAATTAAACTTTAATCTAATCTTAATGTACTCGTTTAAGTATACTCTTGCACCACCTTGTCGGTGGATGTCAATAGGTCGGTCGGGTTCAGGCTGTTCTTGGCCCGGCTCCGCTCGACCACTGGATGGGGTAGCTCGCGGGCTAACCCTACCCAACCCGACTTATCCTTATTTTTTAAACAAGACTTTACAAAATAATATTGATTTTATTGTTTCGATCAAACCATGGGCCAAGCTAGGCAATGTTCGGGCCGAGTCATTTTAGCTCATGATTTGGTTAATCTGTGCCAAAATTGAGAAAAATCGGGCCAAGCCGGACCAAAATTTACGTCCCTATCTCGTGACACTGTGCACCTTGAGTCATCTCCCACCCATGCACAGATTGCGCGGCCGCACAAACCAGCATCGCCACCATGACAAAGCCAAAAGCTACTCCCTGAAATCTTGCCATCTCTCTTTTATATTTTGTATTAACACTTCGCCCTCAAAAGCTTCCCTAGTTCCTCGCTTGTTCACAATTAATTGTGGTTCTGCCTGATTCTGACAGAAAGGAACGTTGCCGTTTGGATCCATGAGTTGGCTGCTTTTCGTGGCTGTGATCCCTGCAAAACAAAGAAGGCACGTCGGGGGTTGTTTCCCGATTAGCCCCTCCGACGCTCAAGTTAGTTTTTGGTGAAGGTGAGGCTGCTGAATACCGAGAAAGCTAGGTTATCATTACGTACCTTGGTTGTGGCAAAGTTGTCCCTTATATACAAAGTAACAACTAGGTTTTACGTGTTTGCATGGGAGACTTCCTTTTTCAGACGGGACAAGGTGGGCGTGGGCTGAACCTAGATTTCTCATGGCCGTTAGCCATGAGACTGATTTCTGCATAATGGACCGATCGGCCCATGGGTCGTTTTGACTGAGTCCGGGCCCAATACGGCCGACCCAACCATAAGCCCCCCCTACTCCTCGAGCCTGAGCGAAGAGAAGGGTCGAAGGAGTATGTAGATGTTTTGTAGCTTGTACATAGGACGACTCGCAACTGATCCGATCGATCGACTGGGTGTCCTAATTAGGTGGCATTGGCACTTGTTACGTAATAGCTCGCACTATGCAGCTCGAGTGGTCATCATTGGTGAGCGTGCGGTACATTTATTGTTGACGGCGCGTGTCCTCTGACAGCCTTTCAGAATCTGGATCGTATCGTCCTTGTAACCGCTGCCCAACTGTCACGCGCGTCCTTTCAACTGTTCGCGCCGCTTTAGATTTTGAGTAACCCTACTTCTTCTTGACTCGGATTCTTTTGCGTTCGTTCTCCAGTTTACACTTTGCTTTTACTTGCTCACAGCTTCCGGAGTTTTCCTTCAACTGCCGCAAAAGTTTCAGACCTCATACCAGTAAATAGGTACGTCCTTTTGCCTTATTTCCTCTCCTAAATTTCCTCCTGATGAGCA
>JAOTAX010000009.1:25304060-25316600 GCA_025629825.1 Erythroxylum guanchezii | reverse complement strand
ATTATTATTATTATTATTATTATTATTATTATTATTATTATTATTATTATTATTATTATTATTATTATTATAAAATTCCTTATTATTATTAATTGTCTTCTAATTATCTATTTATTTATTTATTTATTATTATTATTATTGTTAATTTTCTTCTTCTTCTTATTATTTATTTTATTCTTCTTCTTCTTCTTCTTCTTATTATTATTATTATTATTTTTCTACTTATTATTATTTTTAATATTAGTAATATTATTATTTTTAATATTAGTAATAATATTATTTTATTAATTATTATTATTATTAAATTCCTTCTTCTTCTTCTTCTTTTCCTTCTCGTTATTGTTATTGTTGTTGTTCTTATTATTATTCATCTTCTTCATATTATTAAATTCTTGATTATTATTAGTTTTCTTCTTATCATATGACTTTCTAACATTTTGTAGTGGTTGATTTTTTCTAGCCCAACTCATATCAGCATTCATTATATAGTTGCAATTGCAATATAAAATAACAATGGAATGATATTGAAAATAAATATATCATAGGGCTTTAAATTACTAAAAAGTTATTCAGTTGAACAAAAAATAAGTTTTAACCATATTTTAAATAACTAGACAAAATATTTAAACTTCAACATAATCTTCAATGTGTGGCAAAAAACCTCCTTACCCACCCAAGTTTTTGAGAAGGCACAAGAGTAAAAAACAAAAGCATTTGCATATAATAATCAGGAATTTTGCCTAAAGCAATATCCCTTTCATCATCTGTCAGTTCCTCTATCTCACCTATTGCACTATCTACTTGTTCAACTCTTTGTTGAATATACGTTTCGGTCCTAATACTCTTACACAATTTATCTCCAATCTGATTCATAGTATCACCCAACATCCTGGTAGCAACAATAAGTAAATCTGCACGGCTTACTTCTCCTGTATCATTACTCCTTTTTCTCCTCCTTGCTGAAATATTTTCAACTTGTCTTTCAAGATTTAATGTTTGAAGTTGGGTAAAAGACTCATCTATGTCATGCAAACCATGTTTATATTGATCTTCATTACCTTCATTTATCCAACCTACACCTTCTTGTATTTCCATTTCTTCAAGAATATCCGCAGCAGTTTATGCTTCATTTCCAGTTGCACGATCTTCTCCATAGATCCCAGTCAATTCATTATAGAAAGGAAAGCTCTTCCTTCGAAATTGAGCAACATCTTTGTGACTCTGACAAGACGAAAAAAAACCAATAATTTATATAAATGACAAGAAAGTAGTTAAAGAAAATACTTAGAACAAGTTAAAAGTTCAATACTTACGCTTACGTAAGAATCTCATACATGATCTTCGGCAATGACGATCTTCCTTTTGATATCTCATTCAAATCCACTAGTATCTTTCCTTACCGTATCATAAACAATGCTCCACTCTTTCTTTAAAGTCTCAATACTAAACTCTATGTAAGGTATGGCTTTTAAGTTTGAATTAAGAAGCTTTGTTGCTCCCATTCTTTCTAATTCATTGAGATACCCAGCTTTAAATCCAGTATCAGCATTATACGTTCCCACATTATGCAAATCAACCATGTAGAAAACTAACACAACGTCCTCATCATAGTTCCACTTTCTTTTTATTCCTTTTGAACTTTGAGAATCAATAGTTGGCAAGGAATTCATCAACATTCTTATCTACCAAATTAAAGCAATATTGATAAATAAAAAAATCATCACAATAAAGGAAAAATAAAAACATTCATAAAATTCTTCATACCAATTAACATTAAGCATCAACAACTTACGAGAACAATAAAGTCTACAATAATAGCTTATAATATAAACAACAAAGAGTACAACAACTTACATAAACAATAATATAAAACCTCCTAACACTCAAACATAATAGAACACCTAAAAAATGCCAATTCTTATTTTACCTAGATAATCTCCATTCATTGAACATTTTGTGTGCCAATTCAATTCTCTAATTTGTCCAAGAATTAGTTATACACTCCTCCTCAACAACTGGATTGGTGTGAAAATAATCCCCTAAATCACTCTCCATGGGATCAAAACTCATCTCTGGCCTAATAAAATTATGAAGCAACCAAGCAATAATAATTTGATTGCGTGTCTTTATTAGATAAAATGATGGACTTCTAAGAATAGCCCACCTAATTCTTAGTAACTTAAAACACCTCTCAAGTACATTGTGTGTAGTCGTGTGTTCAATATTTAAAAAATTCCTTTGGAGTTCTTGGCTGGTAACTTTGATGCCATTCATTCAAATGGCACCTTTGACCCTTAAACGATGCAATGAAGCCCTCACAATTTGTATAACTTGCATCGACTAGGTAATAGCAACATGTAAAAAAAAAAGCACTACATAAGTTATTCAATTTACATTATCTCATATAAAAAATCAAATAACCTTCTCATATCATATAGGAAAGCTTACTATGACTCACTTTTAGTTCATGTCTACTGGTAATTACATCACGAAGAACTCGACCATTAGTTACTAACCCTTTTCAACCAGGAAGAACATAAATAAATTGCATGTCAGGTGTGCACACACCTGACATATTTGTTGCAATGTTGCCCTTACGAGTTCGAAATCTAGGCTTATCTCTAATTGGCACACTAACCCTGATATACGTCCCATCTATAACACCTAAACAATTCTACAATTCAAATGAAATAAAAAATAATGAGGAACCTTAATCATATTCACTATATTTTCTTATAAAAGTAATAGGGTGATTATTTACCTTAAACCACATCCACCGATGGTCTGAACAGTTTTTTGGCATAGGCTCAGGTTTCCTAAATAAAAGATCTTGTAAATGCATCACTGCATTTGAAACATTATGAAAACATCGACTAATTGTCTCACCTGACCTTCTAAAATTTTTCCTAATAACTTGATTTTTAACATAATAAGCAATAATATGTAAGAAAAATGCTACTTGTTCATCAATAATCATGTTTTTTGTTAACTTTAATCCTCCTATACTTTATAGCATTTCACATAGTTTAAAAAAGCTCGCCTATTCATCCTAACCATTGAAATACATGACTCATCATTGTCATGCACAATTTGCCTCACATAATCTCGATTTGCATAAAAATTTAGAAAATAACTTCTAACCCTTAGCCTATAACTATAGAAAGAAGCCTCTAATGCCAACAAATTGAATAGCGAACTAACAACATTACACAACTGCAGCCATACAATCAAGACAGCTACAATCCTTTTTGTTCTTTCGGCATTTCTACGTAAACTCAAATTGAAACGAGTCATGGCTGCAAAAAATAAAATTTCTAATTTATTTACATAAATTTGTTCAAACAATGTACAATGTAAGAGAACAACCATGAAATAATTCAAAATAGTTAAAGGCATAAAGTAGAGTAAGAGAGAAAAAAGAAGATAATATTTCCAGAGTTAGAAAGAGGAGATTATAGAACATAAAACTAAAACTCAAACAAATAGTTTAAATAAAACCCCAACTCAAATAACTCAACACCAGCTTGAGGGAGATAGAAGGAAAGGCAAAAGCATAATAAGCATAATGACCCTAGTGGCTAAGGATAAAGAAGTAAATTTTATGCATTGTACTAGTGAAATGGACTAAGAATAGCAAAAAGAATTTAAAGGCATTTTCAAAGTACTATTGATTATAGTAAGAAGTTTGAGATTGATTGACAAAATTTATTCATAAAGTCACTTTCAACTAGCAAATTCGAGTTTTTAAGGAAGAAAGTTGAAGTTTGGGGTCTTTAAAGCAAGTAAGAGTTGTTAGATAACTGCTTTAAGAACATATTATTGCTTTAAGAAATGTACTTATGTTATCTTGTGTTCTACTGCTTTGATTCTATTTATTGCCAGTGCCATAACCTTTTTTTTTAAACATGCTATACCTTTAACAATATTAACAATCTTGAAGTTTTGCTTTTGTTTATACAATTGATGACAATTTTACTATCAGCATACGTGTTTTCAAGTATTGCAGTGATTAAAGACATTTAAAAAAATAGATTTATATTCATAATGATCTAAAAACTATTTATAATATCTCTAACATAAATCTTGCGGAATTACAAATTAGCAGCAACTTCATTTTTATTACAATCATCCTCATCCCTTAAATACTAGCTTAAAATAAAAATATAAAAAAAGCATTTAAAGTATGCTTGAAGTAAATGAAACTCTGTAACTTACATGTTTTCTTTTTACAGTTTAACATAAACATAATTGTCATATTAAAGCATTTTAAGAATTTTTTATAACTTGTTTCAATTGCTACCATTTATTCAATATTCAATTTGAAGTTCACTATAATTAAGTTAAGTTATAATTTGTTATTATAAAGAAGTAAAGTTATGCAGTGGTGGTTGACATCAAAACAATTACTTACGTGTTCATCTAATATCTCTTTACATATATATTGCTATATATACTGCTATGTACTGCTATATATATATCCCTTTACTTATACTTGAGACTATGTACTGCTATATATGCTTTACATTTATTTCTTTTCAACTTTAAGCGTTATTTTTTGTTTTCATATCTAAAAACCAACAACTATTTATCAACGTTTCAACAAGTTTGTCGATGATGAAATTCTATTAAGACCAGTAATAATCTTCTCTATGAAGAAGATTAACAAATTTTCCTATCTTCCACAACATAAAGATAACACAGGGAACTAATATCTCCAACTACATTCATACAATATATAGCCTATTGAAATAAATAAAAAATTTATTAATGGCTAAATTCATTCACAACCAATTTTAACTATCAATGGTTTCCTATTCTAGTTTTTGCTCTAATGGAAATCAATCTGGGAACAAACTCTTCTAGTCAGTGCCATAACCCAGATAACGTAGACACCCTACAAACCATATCAATACCAAACAGATAATGCATCTTCAATATAATCCATACCACTAAAATAACTTAGACACCCTTCATTCATATCAATTAGCAATTAACAAGTCCCAAGCAGTTCAGATGATTTTTCACTCCAACTTCAAACAAGTTGATGCAAACACATTTAAACAAGTTGACCCAACTACTTGACTATCACAAAGGGGAACAAGTAGGTTGTTACAACCCTTCATCAAACAGAAAGACTCGCACAAATACGAGAAAGAGACGGGAAGCAGATAAATTTCAAAAGAAAATCACGTTGATTGGAAAAGACAAGAAGGCCAAATAAGCATCACAAAAGCTATTTAGTTGATGTGGTAAGCCAGACAACCACATTGATAGCAATCACAGAAAAAAAATTAGCGGTGGAGTTAGGCAAGAAACACACCTAATTTGTGCAACTGGCAGAGAAATGTTGGAGAAGACCGTGAAGAGCGACAAAGACGAAAGCGAGGAGGATAAGAGAAAGGGAGACGAGAGCGTGAAGCGTGAAGGTGAGAGCGAGAGAGACAAAGATATTTCGGTCCTCAACGTCGTAAAATTTATTCCGACATAATCATAATAGGTAAAGGCAAGGGTATGTCTTCTTTAGCTATTCCCTAAGGTCCGGGAATAATTAAACCCTATAATAATTATTCTAACTCTCTTTTTCTAACCAAACACAAGAATAGGTAATTGTCAGGAATACACTAGAATAGAATACTTATTCCATTGAACCAAATATGCTATGAGTGATTTGTTCAGGGCTTGGTACCTTAGGAATGAGACAAATGAAAGTTTTATTAATGCTGCTGCAGGAGATTCGTCCTTCAAAAACATTCCTGATAAAAGCGCAAATAGCACTATATTTCAGTGTTTTTGAAAGAAAATTGCATAGAGTCCGTAAGGTCCAAGGGCCTTCACACTTTCCAAACTAAAAACAGCTTGCTTTATTTCATCTTCCATAATTAGTGTTTGTAGCATCTGAAGTTGATGAGTTTTCAAAGGAGGAAACTTACTGCAAAAGTAATCAACATTGTTGCTAGACTCGTCCGTGAACAAAGTTGAAAAGTAGTTTTGCGCCATAGCTTTCAGTTCAGATGCATCCATTATCTGTAAATGGGAACTAAGATTTCAAAGTAATAGTACACCATGTTAACAATGATTGTCTACAAATGAGTGAATATCATACTTAAGTCACCTTGTTAACATTAATTTTTACTGATGATTTGTGCTTGGTATCTATTGGTTAAAATTTGCATTAAAATATTATTGATAATGCAATACTTCATTTTTCTTTTGATGAAGTTAATTATACCAAATCTCCTTACGTTTAGGACCTTTTGGTTATACTTTTTACTTTTAAAATTTATTATTCACAAACATTATCTTTTATTAAAAAATTTAACAAAAGTGCTAAAATAATGTCGTATAATTTTTGTAGGTGTTACGTGACACAACTCATATTTTGATGTCGTATAAACAAGGATCTGAAAAAGTTCAACAATATATAAGCTTGCCCCTACATAATAGAGAGATTGTTTTCGATAGACTAATATAAATTAATAATAATATTAAATATCAATAAATATGCATAATTAAACATATAAAAATATGTAATACAATGTTTCTAAAAAAGAAAGTTATGTAATACAATACCTATAAAATATGGCAAAAGATTACATAAATAAATACACAAACTAAGACAAAAATAAATATATATCCGATTTTGTATGATGTTATCAAATCGCATGATGAGTATTGTGGTTTGGCAATATCAGAGTATCGCATGTTACCTGATACAAATATGATAGATAATGTGCCATATAATATAATATGTAGATAAGTTTTACAGTCATTTCATCATTTTCTGGTAAGTTTTTTTAACACAAAATTATATTTGAGAATACAAATGATAAAAAATGAAAAATATAAAATATAAAATATTTATGTAGTTAATTTTTTTTAAATTATTAATTTTTAAATTTTTGTAATTTTCAATTAAAAAAAATTACATTTCTCAAACTTTGGTTAATATATAGATGAATTACACATGATATCAATATTACACGTAAACAAATCGAATGAAGTTTATGCGATGATTCAGTTTCATTCTTAAATTTGAATAAAATTAATTAAACATTATTTAAACTAGTAATTTATTATAATTATATTAAAATCATTAATTTAACTTAAATTTAATTAGTTCGAATTAAGTTTTAAAAACTAAGTTGTGTTATTATATCTTTTATTTATACAAGTTTGATGTTTATATCATGTATTTTTGTCATTACTTAAAAAATATTTAAAATAAAAATATTAAAGATTAATAAAATTCAAATTTTAGTTTTTAAAAGTTTCTTTTCACATAAAAGGTTAAATATGTTTTACCCAAAAATAAAATCTAAGAAAAGTAAATAATCATTCTAAAAATTTATAAGGATGATAATGAGTCAAGTCGAGTCGAGTTTCTCCTGAGCTTGAGCTCAATCCAACAACTTTTGTTTAGACTTAGGTTTTGCCCAAGACTTTATCGACTCTAGTTAGTCGAGCTAAAGCTCGAGCTCAAACTTGACTCGGCTTAACTTAACCTAATTTTTCATTTTGAAAATATAAAATAAAAAATGACATTATTTTTCTTATAATTGTTGAACTTCGAGATGTACCAAATTTGGGCGACCAAAGCTCGAGTCCGATTCAAAACCCAACTGAAGTCTGGTCAATTTAAGGTTGGCCTGTTGACTTGGGCCAAGTTGAGCCGAGCCCAAATGGTATCCTTAAAAAAGTTTGAAGCTGAAATACAAATGATGCAAACACACAAGATGATCGAGTGTAATAATTAGCCCGTGTCATTTGGTACAGTAAGTACGTTGAAAAACAAGCATCCACCGGCCATGAAACTAGTGGACTAGGCAGACAAAGTATAAAGGAAAACACCAAGTACAGGAATACAAGAAGGTTGTTACTTTGTTTTCAATCTTCCTCCTTTGCCTTTTGCTTCCTGGAGGTGAGTTTCTCATCTTGACGCCTCTTTCTTCGATGACCCATTTAACTTTTTTTTGTTTATGATGTTACTTATCATCAAATTTTGTAGCTTTTACTAGATTGTTCCCGCCCTCCTCGGCGTTTATGTTAGGTTTTAGGCAGTAGGGTATTGCAGTTGAATTGTGTTTTGTTTACTTGACGTTGTTTCTGTTACAAGTTGCATTTTTTGTTCTTTTGATGGAATTGGTTGTGTTGTAGATATCCGGAACTGCGTTTGTTTTGTGGTTCTCAATTTGATTGCTTTAACTTGTCTATTGACATCTGTAACTTTGCTTGCTACTTATTTGGTTATCTGAGGACTACATAACAAGCCCAAATGCATCATTTGTAGCTTTGTGTGTATGGTGCTTTGGTACCAATTTGTGCGTGCTGTAATTTGGAGAGTTTGATTAATCATCTTGGCAATTCTTTGTTTCTATCTGAGAATTTTCTTTTACTGTAATGAGCTCAATCGTTCGGGTTTTCGAGTGTCTTGCTACTAAATGCTAATCGTGAATATTTGTGGTACATATTATGCGATGAGTATAGTTCACTAGTTTTTCAAGAATTCAATTAGTTGCTACATATTCCCAGACTGGCAAGTTTGTTCTTTTGTTTTATATATCTCTTTTTCTTTCAATTTGGCTGATGAGTGCTAATATCTTACTCATTAAGTGTCAGATTTTGTGATAAATTATACGATTGGTAAGTGGAAACTATGTGTTTCTTTTGACCATCCTTTCATGACAGATACCAGGAAACCATTCATCATCATCGGTGGCATTACTTTGATAAAAGAACTTATTGGCGGGAATGGGAGGTTGCTGTTGTTCTTCCAGGAAACCCCATCTTCGTGGATCACCTGTGTTCTATTATGTTAGTGATTCCTCATTTTCCCCGTATGCATCTGCTGGATCTTTCCTTGTTATTATTTTTTTGTATTTTAAGTATAAGCAGCTATATATGGTTTAGTAAAATGGTGGATATTTTATTTGGAACCGGAGCATTTGATACAGCCACTTGTCTTGGTGATTTTCAAGATACAATATTTCAAGAATTCTAACTGGGCATTGGTGGTTTTAACTCATCTCCTGAAAGAAAAAGAATCATAAAGAAAAATGAGGAATCTATTTATTCATGATTAAATCTCTGGCAAATTTTGATGGCTGACAAGTACTTGCTTTGCAGTGTCCGTCGGCTTTGGAAGAGCATGGGCCCTTAACATCTCGCAGTGGGGCTGTTTCTGCATTTACTGCAGGTCTTCTAGTTGAATTAAATCTTAATACAGAATCTCCTGATACTTTCCGGTCGCCTCCTGCACCTTTGCCCTATGACCTAGTTCCAAGATATCCACAATCAACTGATTCTGAAACTGTTCGAGATACGATTAGTTGCAGTAGTTTTGAAACTTTAGCAACAGAAGATCTCGCAGAATCAGACTTGAAAACTCACACTAGTTCCTTGCTTGTCTCCCCAAGGAAGTCTGAAACATCAAAGCCAAATGACTCTGTGATGTCAGCAACAGAAGAAGAGGATGCTTGTCCCATTTGTCTTGAAGGTGAAGTAGTACCTATAAGTTTGAGGATTTAGATTCATGTGTAGTGCCAAACCTAAACTCTTGCTGCTTAATTCTTCAGAATATGATACTGAGAATCCCAAACTCATTACAAAATGTGACCATCAATTTCACCTTTCCTGCCTTTTGGAATGGATGGAAAGGAGTGAAACTTGCCCTATGTGCGATCAGGTATGGCTAAAAACTGGCTGTTGTGCCCCACAAGCAACATGAGTTTATCCTCCTATTAACTGCGGGATAGTTGACATGGCTTGCTTTCTTCAATAATTATCTTATTATAAGCCACTATGTGGCTGATTCTCCTAAGAATTGGAAGAATAATGGGGGAAGAGGCCTTGTAACAAATATTTATCCTTCCTGTGACTTTCTTGATTAGAGTGGTATTTACTGACTTGAAGAGTTGATGCTAAATCTGTGAAGCTTTTGCTTTATGGTTATTTTTTGAACAAATCAGCGTTTCTATACACCATTTTCCTTCATCTTCAACCTCTTACTCTCCTTGTTTATCTCTTAACTTCTGCTCTGTTTATCTTTTCTTATAGGAAACGTTGTTTGACCATACTTTGATTGATACGTCTTGAATGAGTTTCCAAGATGGGAAGTTACTTGCTGTTTCAATTAAAAGGTTGAAGTTAGAAGGCTGGAGATGGATGCTACTTGTTTATTGACAACTGGTCAGCAGACTGCACACAAATTCCTTTTCGGTTTGGTTTTTGTTTGGTTTTGAGATCGAAGATGTCATAGTTTTGCTTGTAACTCCTGTAAAGGTCCACAGTAAAGGAAGGAGTGACGTGATATGCCCATACCACGGTTGCTAGGATTCAAAAGGATGGTTTTGCCAGCTAGTCACGTTGCAAGAATTGGCTTTTGTTTATGCAAAAAATAAAAAGATGCTGGCAAGCGGGAATTCCGTCTTCCATCTTTAGGTAATGAACTGGAGTTTTCCTTCTTGCACATATTGTCTTCAGTTTACTTTTTTTGTTATTCGTGAACTATGTTGATGATCATGTGGACAAAGCATCTGAAACTCAGAGAAGATGTGTAACGATCAATGACAATTGACACACTTTCTCATATGATTTGCATGCTCTTGGAATTTTATCTTAAGTGTGTAATTCTTTCTGTTTAATGTGAATGTGGTTACTATCATCTAATTGCTTCAGTTTGTGATCTCACCTCTTGCACTCTGGAAATCAGTAAAAAGACAAATTAGTGATCTTTCAATTTCCAGATGCAGAAGTTGGTGACGAAATATTTTTTTTTTGTAAAGATCAAATTTTCAAGAACTCAAACTGTGGATTCGTGGTATGACCTCATCTTGTGAAAAGAAAAAGAATCATAAAGAATAAATGAGGAACCTATTTCACAGTATTGTGTCACCCGAATTCAATAACTTCACCTTCTCTACATACCCCAACTTCAACTAACAAGGTGAACTTATCCTTTCTCGGTAAGACCTAGCAACAATTTCTTCTCGGAGCCTGTTCAACGCTCAGAAAGCAAAACTCTTTATCAGTCACCAGAAGTAGACGTACGCAAGACTTTTCACAAAATATTACACAAACGTTTTTACCTTGTCCCATAAATGCTCGTCAGGTTTTTTATAAACCTTGACTCTGTAAATCAGAGCAGGATTTGTCATATCCCAGTTGCAATCCGAGTTTGGACCCTGATGAATTACGTGCTCACTAGCTGTTCTGTTCCTAATGGTGTCATAAAAAGCTGAAGACAAATAATAGACAAAAGGGTTTTGGCAAGTGTTGCGACTTGAAGGTGCCCGAGTGTTGAAGGCATCGCCTCTGGGATCAGAAGCTCGGTACCAATGGAGGAATGTCCTCGGTGGTATTTCAATGTCTCAAGGCTTCAGTATTTCCTGGAAGATTTGAACGGCATAGCCCCATGATACAGATACTATCCATTTAGTGCTTCTGCCGTAGCAAATGGATTGTTCGATTAGGGCAGCAGAGTCGAGTCTGATTGGGTCTGATAGCTTCTGAAGAGCAGTGATTCTTTCAGTTCAGGAAATATAGGATCAATGATATCCAAATGATGCATTGAGACCAAAGGTGCCACAGGATGTGCTGTGAGAAGCCCGAACACGTTTCCATACACATCAAACTGATAAGAATATAAAAAGTAATCGATAATATCTCGTCAGGATCATAACAGGAAACAGAAGAGGATCATGTAAAGTACAAGATGAGGGACAAAACAACGAACCTGGTGAAATCCAGGTTCTTTGGTAAGAGGAACTCCGAACTCGGACATGCAAGCGTGAATTCGATAATCAGAACCGTACAAAGCTGGATATCTCTTGATGCACCGATCCTGCATCTTGGCAAGTGCTTGAGCTAATGGGTAACTAATGGCAAAACCAGCACCTCCATAGGCCATTTGATAAGAAAATCGTATGTTCTGCAAGTGACTCTCTGATACACTTCCTATATAATCATACTGACCATGATCATACTTGGAGAGAACCCTGAGCAGGTTATCTGGAACAAAGAACGTATCATCATCTCCCATCACAAACCACCTCACGCCCTTCGTGCTTTGTAGCTTCAATGTCTCTGAAACTATCCTCGTTAAACGTATCGCAGACTTGTCACCTTTTGGGTTGCGGTACTCAAACTCCGACATGTTAACGTGGGATATTCTCACCGGTGGCAGGAGATGGTCGTCTGTTTCCTTCTTCACTGGCTTATCCAACCACACTACCCCACTCATCTTCTCTGGTATCCACCATAGCTTGATGTAGTTTTTCCTGTGGTGCCATAGCTCAGATGTGGAAGCAATCCCAAAAACAATGTGATTAAGCTTTGTAGTTTCAGGGATTGGCAGGGATGGTGTGAGTGAGTGATTTGACGTGGAAATAGCAAGCGATTGCTGAAGAATGATGGTCTGGTTAGGAGGAAAATTGGATTGAAACAATGGTACAGGTAATAGTAATAGCAAGCCAGATTTCGTATTTTTGATGGAAACATTAGTTACTCGAGATGTTATTGATGATTTGAAAAGACAGTTTCGTT
>JAOTAX010000009.1:25243725-25256919 GCA_025629825.1 Erythroxylum guanchezii | reverse complement strand
TATTATTAAGATTTATAAAAGCATTATTGATGTAAACAGTAAATTAGTAAAGTATATAGTACAACTGTATAATATACTAATATGGACTATTTTGTAATTTTTAAAAATTTTAGGGACTATTTCATAAATTTCAAAAAATTTTCGAAACAGTACCCGGTACTGACCGATAACAGTATAGTTCTGTTCTAAAATTTAATCCGATACCAAGTTCGATACGATATTCATAACATTGGTATTAAACGAGGAGTTTGTCCACGATTTTTTTTTTTTTTTGGTTTGTAAACAAGGGAAAGCAGCGTGTTAGAGAAACAAGTACTGGTTGTCACGAGAGGCTCAGGACGGGAGCTTATAGTCCACGAGATAGGACTTGGTATTTGACAAGTATGAACAAAACATAGTCTTTAACAACAAATTAGTACTAAACGGGGTGTCGTGTCGTGAGGGTTGTCTAATTTACTAGAAGACTTGACGGAGATGAAGTCTATGAACAAGCAAACCTTAGCATTTTTTTAAGTATAAGTTTTTTGTTTTTTTTTGCATGATATCATATTATATCTTAACCCTTAAATAATGATTATAAATCTTAACAAAAATTAAATTTTAGGCATATTCTAGTATATCATCATCAATTTAATTTTTAATTTTCTTAGTCATTTAAAAACAATCTCTTTATTAATTAGGAGTAAAGCTGTGTATTATTAGACATTTTTTTAGGTCTCGCGTATCAACGAGATTATATCGAAAGAGATTATATTGAAAATTGTTGTTGTTATTTATTATCAATTTAAATTTTAAAATATTATAACTAAATGTGGATATAATCTTTAAAATAATTTTATAAATATTAATTAAATATGCAATTTTACAGGGTGGACATGGAATGGATAGACACATGCTAGCTGGTCCGGTCTTAACAGACGACATGCCATCCAAGAAAGAGACCCACCCACATGACGAATATAGAGGAGATGGACATGTTGCTCCTGAGTCCTTTATTATCCTTGTAGATGATTAAGCTTGTTAGATGATGTCTGACCCAAAGTCTTTAAAAATGATATTATTTTTATAGTTTAAATTAAAAATAAAGAAAAAATTGAGCCTCGCTCAAACCGCAAAACTTTGTGTATCAAAACTAAGCCAAAATTTTTGAACCAAGTTGAGATCGGACTTTGCTTATTCTAACTCAGTTGACGTCGTTTTGTTTATAAAAATCGAGTCTTAGATTAGGCTGAACTAGGCTCATCGTTAACTTTGGGCCAGGCCGGACCCAATAGTTGTCATCTGGTTCATGGCCCGGGTCCATTTTTCTACCCCCGCAATTACACAATTCTTCAAGACTAGTAATGTTGTCGAGTGTTTCAGTGCTGGCTTCGATAGTGACAAAGTCAAATTATGAACAGTTATATTTTCTATTTGTAATTTGTAATTATTAATTAAAAATATATTAAATAATGAGAAGTGAAGAATCCTGTACTTACAAAATCAAAGACAATAACAACAATCAGTATGAATCCCGAATTACACTGAGACACAAGGTCGGGGGCAAGTAATGAAAAACCGGAAGGAATATTAAAAAATAAATATATATGTATGCTTTCTATAAGGATAATAAAGGAATTTGTTCAATTTTACATCTGATCTGAATTGAAAAGTGGATTTTATGTGAAAAAGGGTATAGATAAATGCAGATTATTGTTTCTTAGAATTGAAGATACAACAAACACCCTACACAATACCTATGGAAAAGGGGTGACGATTGAAGACATTTAAATGAGACTTGAACTTGTTAGTCACCTAATGCTTATTCCGCTCGCTCTGCTATCTCCATCTAGTTTGCTCGCGAGCGCTCGTACTATTTTCGCCTAATTGTGCAGCGGTGGTGTGACTCTCTTGGTCGGAATCACGGTTTGAGCTTGAAGCTTCTCTTGCTATTCTCCCTTCCTGAAAACATAAGGTGCAGAAAGAATTGGATAAAAGAGAGCAAATAAAGCTTTTGTTTACACTTTTCGTAAGAACAGACTGCTCGGTTTGAAAGAAATGGTACATACATCACGATACAGCAAGTCATCTGCCTCCAGCATGTGGATCACGTAACCCATTTTGGGCCGTTTTGTTGCATCGGGATCGACACATTTGAGAGCAACCAGCAGAATGCGTTTTAGAGCCTTTGAAACTGGCATTTCAGGCAACTTAGGATCAACCACTTCTTCTGATTTTCTATTACCAACCATGGCCTTTAGCCAATCTACCAGATTAACCTGCAATTATTTCCACACTCCAGTTTAAGGTTGGACACCATGTGGACTGATAAACAGAGAATACGAGCAAAACCGACCTCTCCCTTCGGTCGACTATAGTCGACAGGGCTTCTTCCGGTTATTAACTCCATGATAAGGATGCCGAAACTATAAACATCGCTTTTTTCATTCAGCATCCCTGTACAAGCATATTCTGGTGCAACATATCTGAAGAATCCAATAAGCAAGAAGATAATTTCCTCAATCAATCATAATTCTGCAACAACAGTTTCAATGAATTTTTATGTACTACGGTGGAATCATCAACATCACCATGGACGGAATATAGAAAACTAAGATGATACGAATCAAACTCGAATCAAAGAGATGAACTCACCCAAATGTTCCCATCACACGAGTAGTAACATAACTACGCTCAGAACATAATAGCTTGGCAAGTCCAAAATCGGAGATCTTGCAGTTCCACTGGCGATCAAGAAGTATGTTGCTAGCTTTTACATCTCGATGCACGACCTTCGGTTCAAGACCCTCGTGAAGATAGGCCAATCTGCATATTAATCAAGTAGTAAACATATACTCGATCTGAAACAAAGAAGAAAGAACAAATTCATAACTGGCTAGACTTGCATATGTTGAAACAGCATAAAATGAACATACCCTTTCGCTGTTCCTAGAATAATGTTCATTCGAATATCCCATGTCAGAGGACTGACTTCACCAACATCCCCATGAAGCCATTGGTCTAGATTGCCATTGTCAACATACTCATACACAAGCATCCTACAAAATCAGAGATTGGCCAAACAGTTTCTCAACTAATCAACGAATCAACAAAACCAATCTCATGGTTATACCAACCTGTAAGCTCCCTCAACACAGTATCCAAGCAGCCTCACAAGATTCTTGTGCCGAACTCGTCCAATTGCTTCCACTTCTACTTTGAACTCCTTCTCAGCTTGACCCCTGATGAGAAATGAGAGTTTTCATTAAATTCTCATCACAAACAAGTAAAAGGTGCAAACTTTATTCTCAATCACCTGTTATTGAGCAAGTTCTTAACAGCGATTCGAGTACCATCACCAAGTACGCCATGATAAACAATGCCATAACCACCTTCGCCAATCACATTCGCTGCACAAAGCCCATTAGTAGCAGCTTCAAGCTCTCTGAGAGTATACCAACGTCCCCACCCAAGATGCGAGACTTCGGGCCCCACACTCCCGCTCCCGAACGACGCCGTCTCCCCGGCACTCGCAGTCCCTCTGCTCTCCCCACTCGATGCGCGGTCGGAGAACACCACCCGGTGCTCGATCTTGCCGATGTCGACCTGAATCTCCTGCACCTGAGCCGCCGCGTGGTTTTGGTGATGGTGGTGATCACGTGCGGCCGGCACGTGCATGATCTCCTGGATTTCCTTGGAGACCGGCGGTGTGGTGTCGGCGTTGGCGTTGGCTTGTTTAACACTAACAGAAGCCTTCCCCTTTTTCCGGCGAGAAGTGACGCACAGTGAGATTAGGAACAAAGCCAACACTATGAACGAACCCAGTAAGATGCCGATCACTACCCATAACCGAAGCCCGAAGATTGAGGTCCGTTTCGATAGCTCTGTGTTCACAAATGCGGCGTCGTACGTCGTAGACATTGTGCATTGGTTCGCCGGAGAACCAAATAAAATGTTCAGACAAAGAGAGAGAGAGAGAGAGAAAATAAAAGAATAAAAGAAAATCTGAAAGAGAGGAATCAAATGGAATATTATAACAGTGAGAGAGATAGTGATAGAGAGAGTGTGTGTGTGTGTGAATATGAGCTGTCACTTTGTCCCTCCTTCTCTCTCTCTCTCTTACGTACGCTGTAGTGTTGGAGAAGGAAAGCAGAGGGGCTGTCTGAAGTGAGTTTGGTGTTAGTGTCTTATTAAGCAAGACTGTTAGTTAGTCAATTGTTTTATGTACGCATAAATTTCTGTCATATCAACTTAATTATGTTAATAAAATAAAATGGGAGAGATACAAATTTCACTTTATAACTTTATTTTTTTTAAAAAAATATTTATTATTTTAAATTATTTAATAATATTAAAACTATAAAATTTTGTTTATTAAACAAATTATATTAGTGGAATTAGTTAATATATTTTATTTAGTTTTATTATAAATTCGATCCTAAAATTTCTTTTTTATCAAAATAAAATATATATTTTGTTTAATAATAAGATTGTTTGTATTAAAATAATATATAAACGCTTAAAATCATTTTCCAAAATTAATGTTATTAAATTATTTCCGTAATAATTCAAAATGATAAAGGTTAATTATAAAAATTATAAATTTTACTTAATTTTATAATTATAATCCTAACTTTAAAAAGTGACGTTAAAATTTGATTAAATTCTTTATTAATGTGAATAATATGAATTTAGTATTTTTGTTATATGATTATCACATATTATATATGTGTAATGCATATTTTTTATAACTTTGAGCTATTTTATTAAAAACTGAAAATTGAATTATTTTTACGTTACTTTCTAAATTTTGAATATTGTCAACTGATTAAAGAATTTTTTAATAATTAACCGAAATAAAAATAAAGGTTAATTATAAAAAATCTTAAACTTTCTTCAAATTTTTAATTATAGTCCGAACTTTAAAAAATAAAAATAAAAAATCCAAATTTTCAAAATTTTCAATTATAGCTCGAATTTCAAAAAGTATAAATAAATACTCAAATTTTCAATTTTTTAATTTTAGCTCAACGTTAATATTTTCGTTAAGATTGTTGACGTAGCTTGTCATTTATTTTAAAAATCTTAACTATTAATACACATCGGTCAAAATTAATACAACAAACGAAAATTAATGAAACGACGCCATTTAATCATATAACTAAAACGACATCGTTGTTAAAAAATGATATAAATCAGATTACGCAGTCCTAATGATTTTATGATTTGATTTTAGTTTTTTCTTTCATTTTCAGTTTTTTTTTCTCAACGCCCTCACCCTTCAATTTTCATATTACACAACTCCGACGCTCTCACACTAAAGAGTCAAGAGAACGAACTAAAAATAAAGAGCTTACTAGTGCAATATGTTGTCATGCGATAGTAGTTTAATCAGAAAAACAAATAGAAAACAAAGGGTTAAGGGAATTCGAAAAACAACAGATAACGTTAGGCTATAATTGAAAGTTTGAGCATTTTATTGCAGCTTGTTTAAGTTTGGGTTAAAATTAAAAAAATTAAAAAAATTTGGACATTTTATTGCTTCTTATTAAAGTTTGGACTATAATTAAAATTTTAAACTTTTTTTGATAATTATCCCTAAAAATAATTATAAATGACACACCTCAAATTAATAATAAATTATATTATGTAAAGGAAAAATAGGGAAAAGAAAGGTTGTTAGGAGTATTTTCTTTTCTTGTCTCTGTTGGCAAAATCTTCTTTCTTCTTCAATGATTAAGCCAATTATGTTACAATACAGCAATGGTGCATTACCGTCAACTTACCTGTAAAATCATGTGATCTTTGTTAAGGAATCTTTTTTTTTCTTTTTTAAGTTTATTAGTATTTATACAATATCTAGACAAAAGGCATTGCTTTCATGACGAAACACCACTCTACTTAGTGGAGAAGGAAAGGCCTCAAATTCAAGCAAGAAAGAGCAGACAGAGAAATGAATTGACAAAAGCATCACAAACAAAACTAGAAAAGACATTATCTTGCTTGTATCTTTCCTTATTCTTTTCTTTTCATTTTCCTTTTGATTCAGATAAGCAGTCCAAAAAAAAAAAAAGGACCATCTTTCCTTTGCTTTTGCCAGAGACCTACTTTGGATTGCATTTCAGGAAAGAAAGAATCTCCATTTCTAGAAAAGAAAAAATCGTCTCTTTCCAATATCACAGCAAAATATGATCCAACAAGCCATTCAGAAAGTTTCCTGTTCTGTTCAACTCTTCATGTTCCTTTAAATGTTGGTCGTCATTTCATTTCAGCTATTCTCTACTACTGTGAACTGAATTCTGATACAAGAAAGTGTACATGTACTATAAACTTGACAGAACCCCCATGCCAAAAACAAGTGTACTAGTAGACTGTGATGATCAATCAGATTGCTCGTCCTCCTTGGCCGTAATGGAATGAATCTCGTCTCAAGCACAGTGCAATCGGGATTTTCACATATCATTCAGTCTTCTTCTCCAGTTCATCAAGTGCTGCCAGTCTTTCAACAAGGGGAGGATGTGAATAGTGATATGCTGAGTACCATGGATCTGTGTTCATGGCTGACAAGTTCTCCTCCTGGAAAACCATCGACAAACTCTCTGGTCAGAATGTATTCTCATCACAAAATCTAACATAAAAGCTTTGTTTTAGATTGTCGATGCAATTAAAGGTTGATTCCATAGTTGCCACTAGTGTAGCACCTAATCTATAGATGACAACTCTAACAGGGGAAATTTGAGAGAGAGAGAACTTATAATCACCTGTAGCTTCACAAGAGCTGCACGAAGAGAAGGGGCATAGTTGAGTTTCCTGGCAAAAGCATCAGCCTACAGAGAATAATGGATAAAATTAGATCAATATTCAGAAAGTCCCGAATGGCCAGAGACAAGACATACTTGCGTGTGTGAGTGTACACACATACACGAACAGAGAGAGAGAGAGAGAGATAACTGATACCTCAAATTCAAAAGATCGACTGACAAGATTAAGACCAAAGCTTACTAGATGTTGGAGAGGTATTACAGTATGCTGCAAACAAGAAATTAAAAAGAATAATGTTATCAACCAATATAGTTTGCAGCAACCGATCAATCATCTGAACAACTCGATTCCATACATGTTATGCCAACTGAACATACATGACTTTTTTCCATATGAAAGTACCTGAAATATGATCAGTCCTATGAGTACCGGCTGTGTATCAAACCCAAAACTTCTAAAAAGATCGGTTGAGTTCCTCACAAGGGTATATCCACCAAATTGCAAAAACGTCAGAATCTGCATTGGGCAAGAAATTCATACAGAAGAGATTAATAATAGCCTAAACGAGTTCTGTACTATACCAAGAGTCAACCTTCTAGTAGTTGTTTCTTCCCATAGATTTTCATTAGATTTTGGTGCAAAAGACATATCAGAAGCATAAAACATAGCGAGGGAGAAAAGATAAGAAGGAGAGGTTTTCAGACTATATTATCTCAAATTCAACAAGGTGAAAAAAGTTTTGAAGTTTGCAAGAATACCTGTACAGCAATGAATGAGTACATTGTATGATTGAGTTTCCAATGCCCCAATTCATGGGCAATGACTGCTACAATTTCCTCATTGCTTTTGCACTGCAAGATATGATGCAACTTATTTACCAAAAAAGATATGATACATGAGAGAAAAAAAGAAAAATCCTGCAGTCAAATATGATTAAAGCCATGGAAAAGAGAAGATGTCATGAAGATTAAGGAAAAATTTAAACAATAAGACTTCCTCACCTGCTGAATTAAAGTATCGTAGAGGACAATTCGCTTGTTCTTAAAGAATCCATACATATAAGCCTGCAAGAACATATTTCAAAAAAACGTTCATGCACAATAAATTACTGAATAGTAAGATCATAAACATACTTTTGTGAGCACCTCAAAATATACAGGTAAAATAAGCAAAGTACAAATTCTGAAAGAATATGGAATGCAAATTATAGCACTATCGATACTATGCAAAAGGATCTACTTTTGTTGAGCATTATGATTAACTATTCTGTCCTTCCAAAACATACAACATATGAGTAGCTTTGTGACTTCAAGAATAAAAATATAACAAATCAGCTATCAATAAGTTTAACTCCAGGCATAAACTGGGAGATATAGTCAGGGTATTTCAAATTAGGCAGTTTAAGCAAAAGGAACAGAAAGACAGATAGAAGAGGAAGAAAATCCAAATTTCATTTTCCCGCAAGGCAACCTAATAAGAAGAAAGAGAAGAGAAAAGAGAGAGGTGTCTGACCACTTCCAATCAGAGTAATATGTTATAACACATTTAATGTTAAGTGATGATAAGAAATGAACACTCACATTGCTATGACTTGACCTTGTAGATCCATCTACAACAAACAACTTTTTTAATGGAAACTTCAGGGAAGAAGCGAGAGCCTCAATTTTCTCCCTGAGCTCTCCTTCTGGAAGCTAAATTTCATACCATAAATAGGGAAAGTAAGACAAGATATCTTGAAAATGGCAGGGTATACATAAACAGGAAGTCCTAAAAACTCACAGGAGTAAACTTGTTGAAAAGAGGTGCTATCAGAATTGGGTATAGCGTCATCATGACAAGCGAGAGAACAAACATAAAACCCCACAGATAAATTGCCAAGTAAGGACCTCCTTTCTGCAAGTAAAGCCAATGGCCAAACTTGTCACCATACAGTTGGAAATCATTGCAAATTACAACAATAAAAGCAGAAACAAACCTGTACTATTAAAATGATTGCTGAGACAATGGGTGGACCAAGTACAATAGCAAGGCAAATTCCTTTAGCTAAGTCCCTGAAGAACAACCATATTGTTTGCTGTAAAGGAGATGGAAAGCTAAGTTACTATACTTCAAAAAGCTTGCAACAAATGACGTCAAACGAAAGCAATTGGAAATTCTATGATGGTCCAAAATAATGAAAAATTGACCAACAAAAAGCAATTAATTTTGCAGATGCAAAAGAGAACAAATACCAACTTTATTGAAACCATGGCGTGCCTCAATCACAAAAGTTGAATAGAGAGAAAAAGGTAAATCAGTGATCTGCACGGAAAATGTCAAGCAAATCAATCAAATAGTTAAAACACTTATGGTTAACTAGTCCGAAATGGCATGCATACCTGAGACCAGATCATGAAACCAGCCAGGAAAGCAAGAGTGTGGAGTATTTCATTCTCAGTGTTCAGGCCAGCTAAAACCAGAAAACTTCCTGATTTCTGCACTTAATAAGGAATCTAGATTATAATGATACAACCACCAGTTTGGCTCAAATAACATTGGAAAAAAACACTCACCTTCCAAAACCAAGGCAAAATACCAAAGTACAAAATAGCAGAGTCCAGAACTATGGTCACAAAATCGTGAACAAAACTGAAGTAGCTGAAAATATAAAAATAAGCCGGTGGAAAGTGTCAGCATCAATGGAAACAAAGAAAGAGACATTTAAACAAATACTATTGCCTATAAAAAATTAAAGAATAAAGAAAAGCAAATATAAGCATACTGAACAATGAAGACAAGCACTCAAAAAAGGAACCTTTTATCGAGACTATAAGCTCTAGATTTTTCAAATTTCTCTTGGCTGATGACTCCTTCCAAGGTTTTTGGAAGAGTTGGCAGTTTCAATGCAGAATGTTGCCGTATATCCAAATAAGTCTCAAAGATGTACATCAGTGTCATAAAACCTGCAAAGAGAATTTGGAGAACTAAGCGGAGTTCATCGGGGAAACTGTCACCATTAATCTCATAAAAGTTAATGCCAAAAAGAAAGAGAGAATGAGAAAGAAACAAGAAGCATTCTCAAAACCTCCCTGCAAATGATAAAAACCTTCCTCATCTTTCAACGTTATCAGTTAGAACTGCAGCACTCTCAGTATGACAGATGGCCAAGAAAAAACCATAAAAGTTGGCTTAACAAGCCCTATCAAGTCCATACAAAAAACTGATTGCCCTATTTCTAGTTTTTACTCGGACAACTCGTTCACCGTACCAATCCCCACCAACATCTCGATGTTCAAAAGTACCCGCCATTCTTTACCCTGACAAGTTACATTTCCAAAAATACGCCACATAAAGGATATGTGAGTCTGAGTGTATTCAGATCGTTTGTGCAATAAATAGACGGTACTGACTCTCTTTTAAAACCCCGAGAGCACAGAACTATGAATCCGAGCAACTCCACCTTCTTGGTGTAAGCAATGCAGCATATTGAAGAAACAACATTTCATTCCACGGGATAAATAAAAGATACAATCTTGAGCATTAAAACCCTCATATTCATCTCTTTCCCTAAACTTTCTACGCTTAACATTTCAAAAAGACGCTGAATGAGAAGTGCCCGCCATGAACACAAGGCAGGAAAAAAAAAAAAAAGAAGACCAAGAACGTGAACAAACAAAAAGGAAGTCCCAGACATGCAAAATAATCAATCTCCTAAATACATAGCAGGATGTTAGATAAGAAAATAAGCCAAAATGCTGAGGGAAAAAGAGCAAATGAAGTTCAAGAAAGAAACAGGTAAATTTCAAGAAGATAACACGGGGAGTGTTAAAAGGAGGAAAAAGGTAAGAAGAGAATACCAACAACAGCTTCCATATAAGGAAACGCCATGGAAGAAATCTTGAGTGTTGCAGAGGTAGTGTGAGGAGAGGAAATGGGGTTTTGAGTTTCTTCTTCAAGAGCTGGACTTCGCCGGTTATAAATAACACTCCAGAAATGGGTCCAAAACCAAAGACCCGACTTTTATAGCCCTCAGACTTGGCCCAACATATGTGAACATGTTTTCTAAAAATAAATATTTTATAATAATAATAATACTGCTACAACAACAATAGCACCTAATAAAAATTCCACTAAGACGTAAAATTTGAAAAGGTCCGAGGAGTAAAGAAATTGTTTATTTTATTATTATAGTAATAATAATAAGACAATCTCATGTTACATGTATACAAAATTAATAATATAATAGTTTTAACCTAAGGGGTGTGGTTGAGTGGCAAGGACTCATCCATCCTTAACCAAAGGTCAGGAGTTCGATCCTTGATTTTGAGTATGGAGCAGCCTTAAATCTTTGGACCAGCTGTCCCATCCTGTGAGGTGCCTACAAACCAGCGAGGGGATTAGTCACTGGATCCGCCAGTGGATACCCTGGTCTGAGACCCAAAAAAATAATATAATAGTTTTAACCACCCAATTATGGACAAAGTCGAAAAAATCTTCACAAATCCCTTTTCGACATATATAATAGTCACATATGTGATGTGAATATTATATATAAATCAATCAAACGGTACCTACATAATGATTCAATTTAAATTTAAATTATAATTGAACTAATTAAATCCAATTTAAATTAATAATAATAACAACAACAACAATATTCAATGCGAGTCTGACTAAAATGTGAACCTTACCCCTACTTAATAAAAAGGTTATTTTCGAATGACCAATGTGCAATACAAAATAATTATAATACAAAAATAAAATAAAAATATAAAAAATATGTAATGCAATACATAATATTTTACATATAAACATGGTAAATATTAACAATATAAGATAAAATAATTAAATAAAAACACAAACCAAAAAAAAAAAGGCAAATGCAAGAGTAAATCAAATCAACCGTGTCAAGAAAGTAATTAGGCTAAGTAAAAAACTATTTAGGTTAAATAACTAAGAGGTAAGTCCACGCAAAAAAATTATAGAACAAAAAACTCGAGAGAAAATGTACAAACTAACTAGGAGAACAAGATTGCCCTCTCTAATGGAGATTTTTTATTGGTTTCCTAATGCGTTAAAGCTTTCTATTGCGCGTCATATCTTCGGTAAGTTAGGTCAAAGCTATATTATTCTTGATCACTTCCTTGTAGTTCTTCTTAGGCCTACATTTTTTCTCTTATAGTATTTTAGTACTATTTTCTCGCACTTTCTCACAAAAGCGTTAGAGTGCCTCCTTTTAATATGCCTGAATCACCTAAATCTCGTCTCTCTCAACTTTTCATTAATACTAGCCACCTTTACTCCGTCTCTTGCCATTACATTATTGACCTTATCTCTTCTGGTAAGGTTACACATCCAACGGAGAATCCTCATCTCTGCCACCATTAGGTTATTTCTATGTATTTGTTTGATGGGTCAATACTTCATCGTTTATAACATGGTTAGTTTAATCACTAAGTGATATAATTTACATTTGAGCTTGAGTGAAATCTTTTTGTCATGTAAAACTCCTAATGCACTTTTCTATTTAGGTCATCCTGATCTGATACGATGGATTATATTTTTATTGATCTCTCCACTACTTTGGATGATAGACCCTAGGTACTTAAAATACCCTTTTCGTAGTATAACTTATGATTCAATCTTTACTTCCATATCGGAAGCCACCCTATGACCCAAACAGTTACACTCTAAATACTCAGTCATAGTTATACCGAAATTCAAGCCCTTTGACTTTAATTTATCCTTCCAACATTATAACTTGACATTGATACTCTATTTTTTTTTAACCATTAAGACAATATCGTCAACAAATAACATACACTAAGGCATATCCCATTGAATATTCACGGTGAGCTCATCCATTACTACTACTAACAAAAAAAGGGCTTAATAGGGAGCCCTGCTGTAGTCTAATACCAATAGATTTTTTTTTGTATCTCCTCCTATCTTCCTTACTATATAGTCTTTACCCCTTCATACATATCCTTAATTACACGTATATAAGTCATAGGTGCTCCCTTGATCTCTAAACACCTCTATATGATTTCTCTAGATACCCTATCATATGCCTTATCGAAATCAATAAAAAACATAAGCATATTACCCTATCTTTCCTTGTAATATTTCATTAATCTTTCAAGGATATGTAAAACTTCGGTCATGGACCTTTTTAATATGAAGGCAAACTCGTTCTTAGAAATAGGAGCATCACTTCTCACTCTCTTCTCAATTACCTTCTCCCACAATTTCATGGTGTGACTGAGTAGTTTGATGTCTTTATAGTTGTTACAATTTTGGATGTCCCTTTTGTACTTGTATAAAGGAATTAACATATTAAGTGATACAACCAGCCTTCGGAATGGAGTTTCCCACCTTACACATCAACCCGACAACTTACACTTGCCAAGTGGTCCAGTTACAACGCAACAAGCTTCAAGGTTTAAACAAGCAATGCAAGCTTTTGTTCAAGCC
>JAOTAX010000009.1:25210579-25239181 GCA_025629825.1 Erythroxylum guanchezii | reverse complement strand
TCAATTGGTTCAAGTCAAGATCAATAGTGGAGTTACCATGTCAATGATGTTTAATTAGTTCATGTAAAATATTTATACCTCTATCAGCTTCTATTGACGTCATTCTTGGCCATAAACACCTGTTCTACTTCATCTCTTACGCAAGGAACTTGATATAAATCTATCGTTTTCTACTCCATAACTCTTGCCGACTTAAAAATGTCATTTTCTCCCTGTTTAGTATCTAATATTCGACACATATTCTAGTGATCTATGCTTTTAGCCTTTGAGATACTTTAGTATCTACTATTCTATACAAATTCTAGTAATCTCTACTTTTAGCCACTGAGATTGTCTTCTTCATCTCTTTCTTTGCCACTTTGTATTTTTCTTTACTAGCTACTCTTTCTACCTCGACGGTATTATTCGATAGAGCTTTATAAGTCCCCTTCTTAACTTTTTCTTGTACATCTTCATTCCACTACCAAGATTCCATCTTACTATCATTAGGTCTTTTAGAAACCCCAAAGATCTCTCTAGCTGCATTTCTTAAAAAAGTCACCACTCTCTCCCACGTTTGGATAGCAGCTCCCTCTAATGTCCATTCATCTCCATATATTACTCTATCTTGGAGCTATTTCATCGTGTCCACTTTCAGATTCCACCATTGGACTCTAGTACGTACACATTTTATGACTTCTTTTCTTCCTCCATTCCTGAGTTAAAAGATTCAAAACTAACAGCCTATGCTAAGTTGACAAGCAAGCTTTTGGTATCGCCTTAATTAATAATTTATTGTAATTATCTTAAATTATTATTTTAAGTATAATCAATTGGTTCAAGTCAAGATCAATAGTGGAGTTACCATGTCAATGATGTTTAATTAGTTCATGTAAAATATTTATATTGTGTATATTTCATCTTTACTCTGGGAAAATATTTTTTAAAATTGAAATTAGATTATCAAATTAAAATTGATCAAATTTCATTTTTTATTTTTAATATATTTCAAGTTTTTAATTGAATATCATAAGTTTAAATTTTGAAAATTTAAGTTTGAAATCTAACATTAATTTAATTCAAAATTTATCTATTAATTTCGAGAAGGGTTGAACTAAAATCACAACGTTGTACAATACTACAATTCATCATAATTTTTTATCTATTTTTTTGTTGAGATTAAAGATTTTATTTAATAGAAATTTTAAAATTAATTAAGAAGAGTAATTTAATTTTCATTAAATTGTAATAATGAAAGCAACTGAAAGAGAGAGCTAGCTACAATAATTCATCTTCATAAAATTATTTTATTAATGAAGGTTTGACCTTTTTTTTCCAATCTTTTTCTAAAGGTTAGGTTTGACAATTATAAAGTACTCAGGCTTGCCCTAGCCCTGCCTGACCACTTCTATCGAGGCCCGAGTTTGAGCTTCAATTCGAGCTAGAGCTCAACCCGACCTGAGCTATTTTTTAATTAAAAATATAAAAATTGACTTTGTTTTCTTTAAAATGACATCGTTTTGTTTATATCAAACTTAAATAGTCCAAGCTTAAGCTCAAGCTCAACCTAAAACTTTAGATTTTTGGAAAAATAAGGCTGGCTCGGCCTGGGCCTAAATAAAGGTAGCAACTATTAAGGGTGATATTTTGTAGCGAAGATTAGATTACTTAAAGTTCGATTGGACTATTAGGCCCAAACTTAACCGCATTTGAGTGACTTGAAAGCTAAAAATTATTTAAAAGGTTCTATTTATTAATTTTGGATCAAATTAAATTTAATGTAATAAGTCTTATCTTTTTTTTACCGATTGACCAAAATGTTTTATTGAGCATTATTTTAAATAGTAAAAAATATTCATGATAGAAAAAATACAAAAATATTTCTCAACGTTAATAATTATTTCTAATAAATTCTTTATATAACTAATTAGTAATTGCACAAGTGAAAGAATTTATATAATTATTTTATTTAATTAAAATTTCAAATAATAATAAAATACCTTTTATTTTATACCTAAATTTTCAAATTCTATCGATGAGATAAAGCTAACATATAAAATAATAACAGAAAACTGCTTTATTATTAATTATCTTTTTTTGCGGGTCCTCTGTCTTGCTCAGCGACATGAAAGCGAGTAAATGTCTCTCTGCAACTTCTTGAGGTCTTTCTCAATATCCGTCATCTCTCGATATATATATATATATCCATGGCTGAGCTCTCCGATCCGGTAATGGGATCAGGAAATTGAAGATTTGAAACCCTAAGTGTTCGTGTTTTCATTTGTCGTCATCAATTGCTGTCTCCGCCTCGTCAATCTTGATAGTTTGTGACAAAACCCTAGTTTTTGGAGCTTTCCGATAGCTCAAAACCCTATAATTTGTCTGTTCCGGTCACGTTTGGGGCCTCTTTGTGGTTGTACTTACGGTCTTCGCTAATGATTAACAAGCGCTTTGTTGGCATAGGGTTATAGATTACATTTCCCGTCAAAAGAATCATTGCCTTTTGCAAGGGATGTAGGATTTTCCAGGTTTTGTGAGGGTCTTTCGGGCACTTTTGATTTGACGTTTTCTAAATAGCTGGATCACACGGATGGGTTTAGCTTGATGTTAGCAAATGTTTGACCTTTTTTATCGACACGCAGTTGTCTGGGCTTTGAGTTAAATTCGGTGTGTGAATGGGGTCTGGATGAACCGAAGTCCACAGTCTCCTTTCATTGGCCATGTTTAATGGTAATTGAAGAGAGATAGTTTCTAAAAGGGGGTACAGGAGTTTGATGTACCTTCGTATTAGACGGGTAAGGGTTTGAGTGTCAGTACCTTTATGTGATGAGCAGCAGATTTTGTTGTTAAAGAACATAGGTGATCAGATACTCTCTGGTGTCTGTTGTGAGAAGTAAACTAAGGTTTTAGGGGAATGAGTTTCGAAAGTGATGATCGACATGGACCGGACCTGAAAACGGACAGGAGCCATGAATTGCAGAAGTAACTCATTTATTTAACATGTTGTCTCCTTCTTGGCTTTGCCTTTCTGAGTTTTGAATTTAACATATACTTGTGATGATCCAGGAAGTTAAAGATTTCTTACTCACGAGATTTCCTTTTATCATTGAGCGAATTGGAAGTTTGTAAAAAGCTACCAAGTGGTTTCGACCAGCCACTTCTAAGGTGGGTTGCTTACTCCGGGCTTAAACCATTAGTTCAAAATATGCACTCTTGGTAGCGATATTATCCTTGAGCGTTGGCAGCGCTAACGTTTTCATATTTGTCTACTTGAATGTTCTTTCTTTTCTCCCCCCTTTTCTTTCTATACCAGTGAATTTGAGGATAATTCACGGGATCGATTTCGAAGTTCTGGAAGTTTATCATCTCAAACTTATAGACGCAATGAGTACAGCTCTTCTCCACCCACTAGAGGGGAAGTAGGCAATTATTCTCGTGGTGCTCATGGAAGATGGGATACTCGATCTTCTGGAAGAAACGATCGGGATGGTGATTCACACTCAGATTGGGATAATGGTAACGGTTTAGATAAGTTTTTGTCCTTTTGATATCACAAGGGTTATAAATGCATGTGCTCTCGGTGCTTGATAATAAGGAAGTGCTATCAAATTGGTAAGGATATAGTATTTTACCGAGTAAGAATTAGCTTGAGGGCGTGCAATGGTCTTTTCTTCTCTGCGACATGCTTCCTTTATTCACCATCCTTTAGTTTTCTGACCATTTCTTTTGTCTTTGCTCGAGAGAGCAGAAGATAAAATTGATATCTTATTTGCCATATGTTTCCAATCAAACTTTTTTCTTTGTGTGCTTGTGTCTTGCGCAAATAATATATGCTCTTAAAATAGAACCTATTATTTTTATCTATATTTCACATACTTTATTAACATCATTTAAGCGTACCATTTGCTTGTGTTTTCAATTGTGCAGAATACTTTGAACTGTGAGGCTGGTTAAATTCTATTGAACTATTGTTAGGAGTAAAGCACACAGAGGAGGAGATTGGATAGTCTATACACGGAAAAACAAAGATAGAGATAGATTGTAGTGGTAGAGTTATAGTTACATATGGATAGTAGTAATTAGATATCAATAAACCTTATTAGGTAGTTAGCAGTAGATAGATCAAGAGTTAGATACATGTTAGAAGTAGAAGAATAAGGAGATATAAAAGTAGAGTTTACGAGGGAAGAAGGGGAGAGCAGTTAGACAATCATTCTCGGAAGTCTTCCTGAGATTGTAAGGGATTGGCCCTTGTCAAGAAGGTTTTCCTTCTTGTTTCTTGAATAATATTGAGCGACTATTCTTAATCTACTGTGTTCTAAACGCATCAGCCCTTTAAGTTAATCGGTACCTAACAAATTTGGTCCGACCTGCCGGATTCGACATGGAGGCGCGTGTAGGAAAGTTGGAAGATTCTGTTGCCAGAATTGAGAGATCCATAGGGGAGCAAGTCGCAAACTTGACAGAAGTCAAGAATGGCATGGGCCGCTTGGAAGCCCTCTTGACTCACTTGATGCAACGATAAGGGTCCAGCAACAAAGCATCTTTGAAGGCCAGCGAAGAGGAGGACGTTGAAGGTGAGAATGACCACGAGAGTCGACCTTGGGTCAAGAAAGTCGAACTCCCTATTTTCGACGGAACGGATACGTTGTGTTGGGTGGCTCGAGCAGAGAAGTTCTTTGAGGTCCACCGCGTCAAGGAGGACGAAAAGATGCGACTAACCTTCATTAGCATGGAAGGGGCGGTGATGCACTGGTTCCGCTTCCTTAGCAAGAGGAGTTTGACGTTGACGTGGAACACGCTCATTCCCACTCTATTGCAGCGTTTCGGAGAGGGCAATCAGGGAAACGTGTATGAAAGACTTACGTCCATGCAACAAGGAGGGTCGGTGGAGGAATATCGGCGAGCATTCGAGATGTTGGTGGCACAAATACCTGAGGCTTCAGAGGAGCAGTTGTTGGGATATTTTTGGGGAGGCCTCAAACCGGAAGTGAGGTGTCGGGTCCGATCAATGCGGCCTACTACGGTCCTACGTGCAATGAAAATCGCGCGCAATATTGAGGATGAACTGCAGGTGTTGTATGGAGGGAATTCTCCCACGACTGGACACTTTATGAATCGCACATAGGCATGCGGTAGCATAGTCCCCAAAGTTCAAGGAATAACGACCATTGGAGGGCCGGGTAGTGGGGCAACGAGTAATGACCCAGGAAAGATCACGGGAGGAATGGAGCGGAGATCCTACAACCCGAATCGTAGTGGGTTGTTGGTGGGGTCTAATTCCCATAATGGGATTTATGGGAACACAGGGTCACGCAACAACCGTGGGACTAGGCAACTTCCCTATCCGGAATTTTTAAAGAGGAAGGATGAAGGGAAGTGTTTTCGTTGTGGATTGCCTTTTGGTCCGGGACATAAATGCCCAGAGAAAAGTTTAAGAGTGACCATTCTAGGAGAAGATGAAGAGGCGGTTTCAGAGGTAGAAGAAGGTTTGGACTCCGACGACACGTCGAGGGAGGTCGCTGAGGAAGTTCATTGCAATTGGATGGAACTCTCACAAGTGTCAACCGATGGTTGGACTCAACCCAAAACCATGAAGCTTTGGGGGAAGATCGATGGAACACCTGTGGTGGTGTTAATTGACAGTGGTGCTAGTCACAACTTCGTGTCCAAAGAGGTGGCTTTGAAACAAGGTTGGAAAGTGCAGTCCACTACAAGTTTTGGAGTAAGGATGGGAAACGGTCTGAAACAAGAGTCTCAAGGTTGCTGCCAAGGTTTAATTCTGGAAATGCAAGGTTATGTTTATTCGGGAGACTTCTTTCTCTTTGAGTTAGGAGGCATGGACATTATTTTGGGGATGACTTGGCTGGTTTCGTTAGGAGAGGTGCAGCATAATTGGAAAGATCTTTCCATGAGTTTTTCACATTTGGGATCAACAGTCACGGTGAAAGGGGATCTTAATCTTTCTAGATCTTTAATTTCCAACAAGGCATTAAGGAAGATAGCTGAAATTGAGGCAGTGGTTTTGGTATTCTTTGGCTAAGAGAATCATGACCGTGGATTCAACAACATAGGAGAAACGCTCAACTACCTTCAGCAGCAGCAATTAAAGCAGGTGCTGGCCGAATTTCAGTCAGTCTTTTCACATCTGATAGGCCTTCCTCCCAGCCGACCAGTTGATCATAAAATCCCAATTAAGGCCGGGGTTGATCCAATTAATGTGAGACCTTATCGTTACCCTCATTTACAAAAAAATGAGATCGAGAAATAGGTTTCAAAAATGCTAGCTTCTGGGGTTATCAAGCCTAGCAACAACCCATATTCAAGTCCGGTGATTCTCGTGAAGAAGGACGGTAGTTGGCGGTTTTGTGTTGATTATCGGGCTTTGAATAAAGCCACAATATCGGATAAATTTCCCATACTAGTAATGGAAGAACTCTTGGATGAATTGTTCGGAGCCAAATATTTCTCAAAAATCGATTTACGGATAGGGTACCGTCAAATACGCATGAGTGAAGAGGACATTCCCAAGACAGCTTTTCGGACATACCATGGCCACTTCAAATCACTCGTCATGCTATTTGGTCTCACCAACGCACCGGCCACGTTCCAATGTGCCATGAATTCGGTCTTACAACCCTACCTCCGAAAGTTTGTGTTAGTGTTTTTTGATGACATTTTGGTGTATAGCGTCGATTGGGACAGCCACATTACTCACTTAAGGAAGGTACTGCATATGTTACAGCATCATCAATTTTATGCGAATACAAAAAAATGCACCTTTGGGAAATTAAGAATTGACTACTTGGGGCATATCATTTCCAAAGAAGGTGTCGCTATGGATCCTAAGAAGGTTGAAGCAGTTTTACAATGGCCTATTCCGACATCTCTCAAAGCTTTGAGAGGTTCTTGGGGCTAACTGGATATTACCGAAGGTTTGTGAAGGATTACGGAAAAATAGCACAACCTCTTACCTATCTATTGAAAAAAGGAAATTTTAAATGGGATACTCCAGTGGAAACCGCATTTAGGCGACTGCAGAACGCTCTGACTAGTGCTCCCGTTTTGACGTTACCAGATTTCAGTAACCCTTTTTTGGTGGAGTGTGATGCCTCTTGTAAAGGCATTGGGGCAGTATTGATGCAAGAAACAAAACCAGTGGCGTTTTTCAGCAAAGCGTTAGCTGAATCATCGCTGAATAAATCCATATACGAAAAGGAACTCATGGCGCTGGTGTTGGCCATTCAACATTGGAGACCGTATTTAGTGGGGAGAAGATTTACAATCTATACCGATCAAAAAAGACGTAGACATTTGCTGGAGCAGAGAATTACCACTCAAAATCAACAGAATTGATTGGCTAAATTGTTGGGATATGATTTTGATATTGTGTACAAGGCAGGGGTTTCCAATAGGGCAGTAGATGCACTCTCCAGAGTATGTGAGGACAAGGAGTTGCAGGTTATCTCTGGACCATTTTGGCAAGATCTGGAACAAATTGATAAGGAGGTAAAAGAAGATCTACAATTGAGCATAATTATTGAAGAAATTTAGAAGGAACCCGATTCTCACCCTTCTTACACTTTGGAAAATGGGAGACTATATTATAAAGGAAGGTTAGTGGTATCAGCCACTTCTAAATGGATTCCCAAGCTTTTACAAGAGTTTCACACAACTCCTACAAGGGTACACTCGGGAATTTGCAAGACTTATAAAAGGATAGCTCAATCCATCTTTTGGAATGGTATGAAAAGGGCTGTAACTAAATTTGTAGCAGCTTGTCACACTTGTCAGCGAAACAAATATCAAGCCACAACCCTAACAGGATTACTCCAACCGTTACCTATTCCTAACGCCATTTGGGAAGAGTTGAGCATGGATTTCATTTTGGGACTACCCAAATCGAAAGGCTATGATACCTTACTGGTCATAGTGGATAGGTTGAGTAAATATGGGCATTTTATTCCTGTCAAACATCCTTACTCAACCCATGCTATTGCTGAAATCTTCACTAAGGAGGTTGTCCGACTACATGGCATTCCGCTTTCCATTGTTAGTGACCGAGATCCTACGTTCTTGAGTAATTTTTGGCAATAATTGTTTACACTCCAGGGAACTCAGTTAAAATTCAGTACCGCCTATCACCCAGAATCGGATGGCCAAATGGAGGTAGTTAACCGCACCGTTGAGACATATTTACGCTGTTTTAGCTCGGAACAACCCAAGGTGTGGTTAGCTTATTTACCCTGGGCGGAATATTGGTATAATACCAGCTGTCATTCAGCAGCTAAATGTTCCTCTTTTGAGATAGTTTATGGAAGACCTCCTCCCGCAATCACACGTTTTATTCCTAGAGAAACATTGGTGGAAGCGGTAGCGCAGGATTTAATGAGTCATGACGAGGCTTTATCACAGTTAAAACATCATCTGGAATGCGCTAGCGCTCACATGATCCGTTTTGCGGATGCTCGTAGGCGTCCTCGTGATATTCAGGTGGGAGATTGGGTGTATTTGAAGATTCGTCCACATGGGCAAGGGTACATGCCCAAGAGGTTGCATCCAAAATTGTCAACACGATATTATGGACCATATCTGGTGGACAAACAGGTGGGCGCTGTCGCATTTCAACTACAACTTCGTGCTCAGGCACGTATACCTCCAGTGTTTCATGTGTCCCAGTTGAAAAAGGCTATCGGGCACCACCATGTTTAGGAAGAGCTACCTCCAGAGTTAGACTATACTCCTGATTTGTGTACACCTGTCGCGATCTTGGGAAGCAGGACGCTTCATAATCGAGGAGCTGTACGTGACCAATGGTTGATTCATTGGCAAGGCAAACTGGTGGAGGAAGCTACATTGGAGGACCAAGAGCTTATCCGAGGCCAATTCCCAGAGCTTAACCTTGGGGACAAGGTTATTTCTTCAGGGGGGATTGTTAGGAGTAAAGCACACAGAGGAGGAGATTGGATAGTCTATACACGGAAAAACAAAGATAGAGACAGATTGTAGTGGTAGAGTTATAGTTACATATGGATAGTAGTAGTTAGATATCAATAAACCTTATCAGGTAGTTAGCGGTAGATAGATCAAGAGTTAGATACATGTTAGAAGTAGAAGAATAAGGAGATATAAAAGTAGAGTTTATGAAGAAGGGGAGAGCAGTTAGACAATTATTCTTGGAAGTCTTCCTGAGATTGTAAGGGATTGTCCCTTGTCAAGAAGGTTTTCCTTCTTGTTTCCTGAATAATATTGAGCGACTATTCTTAATCTACTGTGTTGTAAACGCATTAGCCCTTTAAGTTAATCGGTACCTAACAACTATGGTCTCAGTGATCCTACACTATGTGGCCTTCACTGAAAATGGCTTTTCTTTCTCCATTAATTGATGCGTATTAATTTGTAGATTCTGGAAAGCATTGCGGAAACCAATCTCGACGGTCTTGGCAAGTTCCTGAGCATGATGGACTTCTCGGGAGTGGTTCTTTTCCAAGACCATCTGGATATGCAGTTGGGTCATCGGTTTCAAAATCTCGAGCGGCTGATAGTTACCAGCTGAGTAGGAGTAATGAGCCATATCAACCACCTCGTCCTTATAAGGTAAATCCTGCTACCATTTCTTTGTAGCATTGGATTGCATATGAGCGCCAGAAGCATAATACGAATTTGATCTGGATTTTAACAGTATTTGTTGCTTCTTTTATGCAAGATGTCAGTTTTTCCTGTTTATCATTTGATAACGGACCTAAAGTTTACTGTTGGACTTTATTTCCTTTAGATCTCCTTTGACATGCATTGATCTCTCCCCTCTGCTTTTGCAGGCTGTGCCTTACTCACGTAGGGAGACTAATGACTCTTACAATGATGAAACATTCGGTTCTTTTGAGTGCACAAGTGAGGACCAAGCAGAAGAAGAAAGAAAGAGGAGAGGTAACTTATTTTATGTTACAATTTTTGGGAAGACAAATTGGCTTTCATCTCCTGTAACTATATGGATGTTAAATGGTTGCAATTAAATGTGTTCACTTCCTTTACAGCTTCCTTTGAATTGATGAGAAAGGAACAGCACAAGACTTTTCAGGAAAAACAGAAGTTGAATATGGAGAAGTCTAAAACTGACTTCGATATTACTCTGTTGCTAGAGGACTCAAAAGATTATAAGAGAGTTCCACACAGAAACAATGAGTTGGATGAGGCAAGTGTCCAACCTGTCTCAAATAATGAGTCTGTTAAGTCTTCCTTCCCCGTATCTGCTCCTATGCCTAGACCTCTTGTTCCCCCAGGGTTTTCAGGTGCTGTACCTCCAAAGACTAATGGAACAAATTCTCTTGGTCATCATCAACCATCGGAGGTATTACTTCTCTGTTATTCAATGAGCTTGTGCTATAAAGTATCCTATTCTGAGGGTGACTAGAAATGCTCGTCATAGTCGAACGATAGGTCTAAGGTTTTGAAACTTCTTGGAGTCAGCTTTAAAAATGCACTATTTTGCAATTTACTGTATAACTATATGCACATGCTGTTCAACAATTGACTATAGCTATTACATACTATTTGATTTTTTTCCCTCTTGGTGGGATCATCACTTGTTAATTATTTCTTTAATGTTTAGCTTGGAAAAGAACTTGAAGGTAGCTTTTCACATGGCAAAGACATCCTTATGTTAAATGAAACTTCAAGTAATCAAGAGGAAGAACATAGTGTAGAAGCGGATTTGAGTAAGATGCAGCTTGGGAGTCCAAGTATTCATGTTTCACTAAATGAAAAGAGTGAAAAGATTCCGAACCTATCATCAGCTCTGGATGTTTCCAATGAAAAGGTTGGTGTGGATGGTCAATTTAACAAGACTTACAAACTCTTGGATCCCTTTGAAGCCCCTAAGAACACTGAAATAGTAGATAGTGGTGAGGTAATGAAGAATAATTGGGCGGGTGAATCAAGTCCTGCTGATTCAAACTCAATCCTTGAAAAGCTTTTTGGTAGTTCGTTGATGTTAAATGGTGGTGGCTCTTCCAATATCATTAAGGTAATCTTGTTCTCTTTGTCGTGTTATGCACATCTCTCTCTATCTCTCTCTCTCTCTCCATCCATCCATCCACACACAACAAACATGTGTGAAATTCTTAAATATTACCATCTGGTGAGAAAAGCTATATCCTGCTGAATGTATATATTTTGTTCCCTTGATAATTCGGGTGCAAATAGGATTCATTAAGCAAAATCTTCATGAGCTTTGCACATAGTTTCTGTTTGTGTGAAAATGATCTGAAGCATGATTTCTTCTCAACTCTTCAGTTCTGGCATAGATAGGAGGCCCACTATCCTCCCCGTGGATGTGATTCTTGTTTACTAATACCTAAGGGCAATTTGGCAGGTTTCGTTTTTAAAGGAACACAGTTGAGCATCTCCTCTAAACTATACTTGTAATTAATCTATGTTTAACATCTTTCATATGAACTTGCAATCTGGAACTGCTGTATTTGAGTGAATTGTATAACTTAACGAGAAACAAGTTGAATGGACAAAACTTATATTGAATTTTGTGCTACGACGAAAATTTTTAGGATTAGATGAAAATTACAATGTTATTGTCATAAGTGCTTCATTTTATTGATTTGATCTTTGTTTTGCAGCATAGTGATGCTAAATCGGAAGATATATTAAGCCCTAGCAGTGCCCAATCTTCAAAGTTTGCTCAGTGGTTTCTCGATGAAGGTATAGCAGTATGGATATTTGATATTCATATGTCTACACGTATGAATCAGAATAGCTCAACAATGTCATATGCCTCAGAGTCCTTTCTTTCTCAATTTTAATTTTTTGGTTGCAGAAAAGCGACCGATTGATGGTGCTCCACCTGCTAGGCCAACCGATATGCTCTCGTTAATTGTTGGTGCTGAGAACGTTGGATCCCAAGTTTTTGATGCTAAAGCTACCACTCAAATTCCACAAAAATTCCCCTTTCAAAGCACTGAACTCGTAGATGGGCATACGACATCAAATCTAACCCTTGTCAAGGCAGATGATCAGTTTTGCAAAACTGATAAACCAGAAGTTACTTCAGCTGTGCTTACCTGTGAAGACCTTGAGCAGTCAATTATGTGTGGAATTACTGCACATGGTTCCACTTTCATTCATCCAGTCCAAGGCTCAAGTCATGTTGATGCTAACGCTGAGCAGCAGAAAGATGATGTTGATAACCATGCATCTCAGCATCTCCTTTCTTTGTTGCAGAAAGCTACAGGCCTGAATGATGATACGCATTCTGATAATTCAGGAATGAGATCTTCAAATAACCCACAGAATTTTCAATTAGCAAATATTGGCTCTAGATCTAACTATTCAATGGAGACAGATGCTGAAAATGCACCCAATCCAGGGAAGCCTTTGACTCTTGAAGCACTTTTTGGAACCGCTTTTATGCAAGAACTGCAACCAGTAGGAGGGGAAACTCCTAGTCAAAGGAATTCTGTTGGGTCTGGCATGGTTGATATAGCGAATTCTAATGATTTATCTTTTCATGGAAGAGGTGATCGTCAAATTGTTTCTCCGGTTGAAGTTGCATTTAGCAAGTCGAGTTGTGGAAGCAGTATTTTAGCTTCAAACCAAAGGCAGCAAATCAAAGCTGATGTTATTGAAAAGCAATTGTCAGGCGGTGATCCTCGAGGTCAAGTGGACTTGTCTTCTCTCCTTATGGAATTGGAGCCTAGGCGTGGTGGCTCTGATAACTTTGTTGAAGTTAATTTTCCTGAAGAAGATAGGGTTATGGCAAGCCATCCTCTGCACATCCAGAACTTCATGGCTGCCAGGGATTCAGCTAAACCTGAAATATTATCCAGCTCAGAGGCTGCAATTGACATGGGTGAAAAACTGGCGCCTTTAAATTCTGTATTTGGGGATGATAGACCTGTGGCAAGAGGTCAAGAAAGGATACCTTTTCTTCGAGGTCCTTATGACCCACGGGAGCCTGAAAAACTGGCGCCTTTAAATTCTGTATTTGGGGATGATAGACCTGTGGCAAGAGGTCAAGAAAGGATGCCTTTTCTTCGAGGTCCTTATGACCCACGGGAGCCAGATGTTCAGTTTCCTAATCTTCATGCTCAGTCATCTTCTCCACAGCTTTATCCTCCCCAGTCGAACCATACCAGACCGATGTTCCGCCCTTTGGATGCTCTTCCTACTAACATTAATAGTCAGATGAAGTTTATGCCTCCAGATAATATCATCCATCACGGTGCTTCTAATCAACAATTCCCTGCTAATATGCTTCAGCCTCCTTTTATTCATCCCAGTAGTGGAATGCCTGGATTAGATCCTGCAATGCATAATCCCATGGTACAGCAAATTCAAATGCCTGGCAATTTTCCTCCACCCCAATTATTGCACGGGTTTCTACAGGGTTCGCAACGACCCTCACCTGCCGGGAATGAGGTGACTGGTTTCACGCAGGGACCCATTCCAATGCAATCATCCGCTCAAAGGCGACCCAATGTGAGAAGCTTAGGAATTCCACCGCAGGGTAAGACATTTATTTACTGGTTTGTTCCTCTTGACTTGATTAACTTCAGATATAAGAAAGTAGACAGTCTGCCCACTATTGAATAACTCACAAGCTAAACCTGATGATGGTTTGGTTTGGAGGTTTCTAAAACTAGTGAGAACGCGTAGCTTCTAGTTGGCATTTGCATTTCACGTGCATATGTTTCAACCGAAGTACTAACATGATTGTTTTAATTGAATTGCTCCAATGCATAACTACCAACTTCTCAAATTTTGTCCTTATGAATTGATTTCGTTCAAGTGTTAAGTGAACACACTATTCAAATGGAGGAGAAAGCCCGGCCTAATCTTTTTAGGCATCTAATTGTGTATAAACTTTAAATTCGTTGGTCCATCTTCACATTGATGTTCTTAGTTGTTATGAATTGACTCTTGAATTAAGTAATCCTTGTAATGATTGTGCTGCTCTACTCCCTAATAGGTGGTGGAACCAATTATCCTGAAGCACTACGGAATCTTCTTGAGATGGAACTTAGATCAAATCCTAAGCAGATTCACCCGCTTACCTCAACTGGTCATAATCCGGGAATGTATGGTCATGAGTTGGATATGGGCTTTGGATACAGATAAGGGAATCTGATATTGTGATTTGCGTATGGGCAACGTACTCATCGAATTCATGTTATTTGGAAATGGGTATGAGCTCTCTCATAAAGATTCCCCGTAAGGATTGATGTGTGAATGGATATTAGTGTTGATTTCGAATGTGGTTGGTATTTTCAGTTGGTATCTTCTTTCTAAATACATTTTGCAATCCAGCGATAACTGGACAATTAACATTAGAACTGCACTTATCATCAATGTTTTAAACTAATAAGATAAAAAATTTAATACTTAAAAAATTCAATTGATATTAATATATTATATTGTGATAAGAATTAATTAAAGATTTAATAAAATTAAATAATTTGAAATAAGATTAAAAAAGATCATTTTTATTGAAAAGAGAGTGTTAAATAAAAATAAATTAGTTCATTCTAATTTTTATAAATTAATTAGTTTATGAAAATTGATTGATTAGTTAATAAATTGATCAATTTTTATTAACGAGAGTTATCAAAATAAAAAATTAACTAACTTAAAATTTTTATGGTTGGAATATTAAAACAAACTTCAAGCTTTGATAAATTAGTAAGGTAAATAGCAAAAGTAATAAAAATATAATATTTTAAAAATTAGACTAAAAATAGGATTAATAAAATAAATAAAAAACCTTTTTATTATCAAAAAATTAAATTTTAATTAAAATACTTTTGGATAATAATTAATTAATTAATCGATTAATTTTTAATAAGAATTATTTTTAAAATCCATCTAAAAACTTAAAATTCAAATTCTAAAATTAAAAACTTTTTATATTAAATTGAACAAATTCAATTTTTTGATTATTACAAAAAGTACCTAAAATTAATGAAAAGTTGTCGATTATATCAAAAGATCGTTGGAAGAAGGCAGCTTTGGCATGGTAATGGGTACCTATAAGCAGCAAGCAAACGACAAACGACAAACCACTCTACTGTTGATGCAAACTTGTTAGATTCTAAAACAGCGTTGCTCTCTCCATATAACTCAAAACCTCAAAAGGAGACATTTACAAGCTATGGACAATCAAAACTTACTCAAATCTATATACAAGCCTCTTGGATCTAAAAGCTGAAGGTTGTGTACCCTATTTACAGCGAAAGGGTATAGATATAGAACACAAAATACATATGTACAAAGATTTTATAAACTAACCAGGGAAGAGTATGTGTCTATATTATCACACAAATATTTAGTATATGCACAGCTCACTCTTCACCACCAACACTCGTCAATCAGATGAGATTATTTATCTTGACCCCAGCACGTACTAACTTGGGATGTTACTCCTGCTATAGAGAGTGACCAAAGGGCCTTTCACCTTTAAGAAGCTGGAATAGCATCGCCTGTCCTGTAAGTGATGATATTGCCATAAGCACCACCAGATTTTGCTCTCTCTGTGTTGGGATTATTATATGAGACAAGCACCCTTCTCTGCCAAAATTGCAAATAATGGAAGAAAAATGAGTGAAAGTATAAGATAGCTAATCCCCATACCTTCCAACTTTTTTATGGCTCTAGAAAGATCAAAAGAATATTGATCTTATGAATAAAATACACCACAGCCATTGCAAAGAACTAGAGATTCTTTAATCTAGGTTTCTAAGGTCACATTTAACATATCAGGTGGCAGTTTAAGCACCCAAAAGCAAATGAGAGTAGTTCATGAACAGCTAGCTAGCTATGTCTTTCCGTATTCGATTTTTTGGGGCGGGATATTGTTGAAGATGTTTGAAAACAAATGAGAAAATCATCAGTTTTCCAATGTTTAGATACTTCTGCTTTCTTGTCATTGCTAAAACAGAATATCCTGAAGTATTCATCAGATGTAAAAACGATGTTTAACTTTAAAACTCTTTAACACGTACTGGGCCTGTCCATAAAATGGTTTACATAATTATCAAGGTAACAATTGAATATTATTTAATCCCAGCTCAGATTTCCACCAAAGAGCTTTATTGATTCAAAGAACATGGAAAAAGAAAAATCTATGTGCTGTTATAATATAAAGAACTAAGAAAAGGAATAGCTCAAGTTGTAGCACCAAAAGATATATTGTACAGACTAAATGAAACTTATCACAATTAAATCCCAGAGTGAACGTTGTAATGACTATATTCAGTTAGATAGTGCATAAAAACAGGATAATAACAGCTTAATGGGGACAACCTAACAGTCCAGGATTAGATACACGGGCTCATGATGTACGATTTCAATGTGATGAAGAAATCAAGCACTTCACAACAAAAGGAAATAATAGCTAAGTATAGCTGTTAGCTTACTATTGAAATCAAGGAACTTACATGGTCCTCAAACTCGGGGCTCATCAGATTAACAGAGAGGTTCCTCATCAACAATAATACCTGTGACCGGGACAAATTCAAAGTGCAATTAACAAATTGTCTACAACCTAAAAAATTCCAAACAAAATCCCATATGAACTTGTAATGATATCTTTTACAGAAGGAGGAACAGCAGATGCAAGCTCATTGCACTCTTTCAACAAATTATAGAATCTCTTCAACCATCTCTCCGCATACCAAAACCCTCACAAATTCCAACCTATAAACTATACAAGCAAAAGTACCGTAAGGTAAAACAAGTGAAAACACGGATAAAATGCCTTACAGTTTCCAAATTTATAGGGTCCATCTGTTTTAGTCTCTTCAAGTGACCACTAGCATTGGGGTCAAAGACACTGCCAATGAAACTGTATACTTGAGCAAAATCCGGCAGAACTGCATTTGGACCAACTTGAACTTATCATACATACAGGAACAGGGAGATTCGTAAATGGATTGTAAATAATGTTAGTAGCTAATTATTTTACATCAGCAAAGAGAAATTATTTACTCCATGATTCCCGGAGCCCAGATGCACCTTGACCTAAAATTCTGAGTTTAACACACATATACTCGACTATGACAACATTGATCATGCATGCTCAACGGCATATAAGTAGACACGGCAAGAACATGGGGAAATTCGTAAATGGATTGTAAAGTATACTACTAACTAGTTATTTTTAGATCAGCGAAGAGAAATTATTTACTCGATGACACCCATAGCTTGGATGCAGCTTGACCTAAAATTTTGAGTTTAACACATATAACTCCAGTATCAAAACATTTGGCACACGTGCTCAATGGCATATACTTAGACACAACATGAACATGGCAATCTCAAATCTTTCATGAGACTAAAGTTGGTCATTCAATGCAAAAGCAATCTAGATCAAGTAATGGTACAAATACCCATTGGCAAAGATTCATTAAGTCCCACATACAAGTTCTAATTATTACGATACTAAAGCTACTGTAATAACCTCTTGAAGCTTGGCCCTGGTCCTGTCTATCAATTACATCGGATGCTTGGCAAGTTCTTGGAGTGCTATCATTGCTGCTACTGTTGCAAAAATTCTGTGCAACTATTGGCATTGCTCCATCATCTAGAAAAGGCAAGATAAAACAACGTCAACATCTCTAAAGAATGGAGTCATATGCTATTTATGAGAGAGAAAAATTCTACAGTACCTTTTGTTACTTGTGATAAACTGAAAGGTGTTGTAGAGTTAAAATTCCAGGAAGATACACCATTGTTTATTGGATTTGCAAGCTCAGATGCTGAATCTGGTCTGTATAGATATACTGGATCAATTGAAGCATTCAAAGGTTGGAATGGCTCAGATATGTTGGGTACCACAGAAGCTGCTTGTTACACAAAGAAACAAGTGTTAAAATGAAATGAAAAGAAATCCTACTCAACTGTCCCCCTCCTCACTTTCTTGTTGTACCTCCAAACTTCAAATAATTAAACCTCTAAAAAGTAAACGGAAACAAACAGAGAATGTAAGGTACGCAATACTGACCACGTTTTGGAGCCTTTTGCGGATACGGATGTGATGCTTTTCTTTTAGGCCTAGGAGGAGGAACATGTTCACTTGTTCCATTCTTCTGAACCTTCAGAAAATACTTCTGTGCATGGCTACGGATCTGCAAGTAACATCACTTAATATAACATTCAACTGAATTGCCACTCAAAAGTATAGTTAATTAGCTGCACAACAGATGATAAAAGACACAAGCAAAATAAAAAATATAACATGGAAAGCATATACATTTATCAACATTGTACATGATAAACAGAAAAATAGATAGCATGGATATGTGTATGTTCAATAATTTTATTAGTTTCCATACACATGCTACAAAAATCATCCGTAATTCAATATGCTTTTGCTGATTATGAAACCGATAGACCAACAAATTTGTTCAGGTCACTATCTTTTAATTAATCATTATCAACCCAATTTAAAAATGGAACCCCTCGTTATTAGTGGGAATAAGATGGTAAATCAAATCCAGAGAAGTGTTGAACCTACACTTCTACTCAAAGGATACATAATCGGATGACAACCTAGACATCACTCAACGCATATATTAGGAAAAGTTGAAAACATAAGAAGCAAAAACCACCTGGATGACTGTCTTTGACCCAACAAATGCTTCAATTTTCTTCCAATCCCGATCAAACCTGTACTGACAAAAACCCGACAGAAGAAGTGACATTAGCATGCTGATGCATTAAACAACAAAAATAACAGAACATATCATCCCATAAGCACAGAGCTTCCTTTTTAGAGCAAGAATAACTAAAACCTATTTAGAAACAGCAATCACGCAGATTCATTATTTGGAACTTCACATAGCAAAATCGTTAAATCCACATTGTTTCACCGAATTATGAATCCATTCTCTGAATCAAATGACATAAGAAACATTACACTTCATTTCCCAATCATGGAAACTGAAACTAACAATAAAAGCTAATCACACACTAGAAATTCATATTAAAAAAAAGCCAGACCCGTTAATTTAAGATCCTAATCGAGACCCCAATCTCCCATTTTGATTACCGATACAAAATCACGCACAAAGAATAAAAATTTTCGAAATCCCCTTCACATCAATCTCCCGCGCAACACAACAAATTCAATCCCGAAAACTCGAAAAAAAAAAAACTCACAATTGAAGAGCTTCGAGAAACTTGTCGTGTTCCTGCTCAGTCCAGCTCTCTCTAGACTTGGTAATCGTATACGGTTTCCGGATCTTCTTATTCGGATCCTCCGAAAACAAGATCGTATTAGCCGCTGCACTTGTCATCTGATCCAACCCCAAGAGGATTAGCACCAAAATTCACAGTTCTTCTCCCAATTCTTCGCTTTGGTCACTCTTTCATCAACTGGTAAGAGCTTAGAGAGAGATAGAGGAGGCGGTTATAGACGATGAAGACGGATTACGGCTATGTCTATAACTCTATATATATAGAGAGAGGGAGAATTAAAAAACAATATGTTGAGTATAGTCAGTGTACTGTTAATCAAGTGAATCGACTTTTTTGTTGGGCCGTACGCTTTTCTTTAAGAAGAGTTTACTTATAAGATTAATATAATGTTTTAAAAATTGATTTCAAAATAAAATTTGCTAAATAAAAAGGTTTAAAATTTAAAATTTTTTAAAAACATTATTTTATAATAAAATAAAATTAAAAAAATAGAAATAAGATTTAAAAATAAATTATTTTTATTTATTAAACAAATTGGATCTTAACTAAAAATCACCATTAAATAAAAATAATTAACTTTTTTTTATTTGAGGAAATCCTGAAGGTGAGCCAAGCGGGCATACTTCTACGAGAGTCCAACTAGCACACCACTCTACAGACAAGCCAAGCGGACGCACTACATCACTGAAAGCCCAACTAATTTTCTACCTACAGATAAAACCCCAGCTGCCTCAGAAAAATAATTAACTTACTTACAATTATCTAACTAATTCTTAATAAAATAATTTAAAATTTGACTAATTTAAAATTTTTTAATTCTATCAGTATAATTTTTAATTATTAATTAATTACAAACTTTTAAAATATACATAAATATTTTTGTCTTTTAAAAAATAATATAGCAATGAAAAAAATTAACGCAATAAATACATTTCAATCATTATTATTTTAAAATATATTATAATTTTCGTTAAGTAAATGTATAAATTATACAAATCATAACGCTAAATGATAAGTCAAGAAAATAACTTCTTAATATAAAAAATAAAGGAGATATTATTTATATTATGACACTATCAAGATATTTGCAAAGCGAGGAGTCTTGTGTACTGAATGGGTTGAATATATTTATCTAATATAATTTTTATCAATTAATATAAATAATTCTTAAATGATATATTTTTATTTTATAATATTATTTTAATCATCACATCATTCCTACATATTATAGGTATCATAGGCTATCACGTGTGAGGTCACTAGTTCAGGCATTTGTCCGCCTTGACTTTCAAAGTTCCGGAATGGGAAGCTAAGAGGAAAAAATGGCACGCAAGTGAATGTTCGCGTACGTTCTGGACATTGGCGGGCTGTATAGCTGTCATTGGTTTAGCTTTGTGGTTTAATATTTAAATGCTTGTTTAGCCCTTTTTTTTTAAAGTAACTTTATGTTCATCGTCAGCATACTCTGAAATTTTATACTGAAGTAAGATTTGAGAGGCAGATAATATACAGCCTTAATCCGATCTATTTCTATGCCTAAAAAGCCCATTGTTTCAAAAAATTCTTGATGATCTATGATCTAAATTTGAAATAATTTCAAAATTTTCCGGAAATTGTTAAAAAGAAGAAATAAATAATCAACAGTTTGAATTAAAGCTTTTTAAAATTGACGGCTCAGATTCATTTGGTTACACGTAAATAATTGCAAAATTAAGGAAATTTAGTTAATGAATGTTCAAGATCGTCAGTCATATTATCATGTGATGGAGCAATCTATAGTTCAAATTATCCATCCATGTCATCAGATAATTGACCAAGCAGAACTCACCACGTGGAAATACATAGACAAAATTCTCCGAAAACAAACACACGTCCTCCATTATTTCTTCAAACTATCATTATTAATAGAAATTAGGGATATCGAAAAAGTGCTCAATCATAGGGATGACATTCGGGCCTGATCCCGACTCGCCCCGCCCCTCCCTACATCAATAGATTAGGCCCAAATTGACCAAATCTTAGGCCCAATTGGGAATTAAGCTCAAGCTCAAAATAAGGCTGTCCAAGACTGGTACCGCCTAAGACATAACAATCATAAGAAAAAAAAACGATATAATTTTTCATTTTTAATTTAAAAAATAAAAAATCAGGTTAGGCTTGAGCTTCCCGACCTTCGCTGGCCCGAACCTACTCAATCATCCCGAAGACAATGAATTAAGCTCAAATTAACCATTTTGGGCCGGGCTCAGATTTGAAATGATCAGAGGAGTCCAGCCTAAACAACCCAAACCACTCCAAATAAATTCGGATAAAACATTTGTTTGCTCTCGACGTAATCAAGCTTTGAACTGCCTGAAGAAAAAATTCGGGCCAGGCTGAAGCTACCTATTGCCATTCCTAATAAAGATTCAATCCTCATGATCCTTTAACGACAGATCCACTCAATTTTCAAATGTTGCATTACGTACCGTTACACGTAACTCAACTATCTGGAAAACAGCAGCATAATACAAGTAAACTAAACTAAAGGAGCGTAGAGAAAACCTGAAAGAGCCTTATAGTTCATCATGCATAGGTTGTTCTATAGGTACGTCCTTATTAGGAACTGCATTGTCAACGTCATAGAGCTGGGCAAGATTCATACCATCTTCAACAACTTTCTGTCCGATCTCTCCACGTCCGGCCATGCCAGCCCTTAAGGCAGCAGTGACCTTCCTTTGCAACTTAAGTATACCGATGCGCTTCGAAACAACATAAAGAACGGCACAAGAGAACAAGAAGAATCCCACTGCAAGTATCAATCTGTCAAAGATGGCACTAACTATTAGCACTTGTAAAAGATAAACCAGAAGTCATTAGGAGGATCATGGCACTTGTCTTTCTTTGATACCTGTCAAGTACATCTTGCCGTTGCATTGTCGAAAGCAGATTTCTGGTTCGCATCAACAATGATCGGTGCCCCTTATATTCGCTTTCAGCCTTTTGCAATACCCCAGTTGATTCGTCTACAAATGAAGAGAAAGCAATTAGATTTCCATTGATGCTTGAACTCCCAAGACAAGTAACTTCAGTGCACACATCTCAGATGTTAGAAGACGACTTAAGAAAAATGTTTAGTCAATTATTGGCAGTGAAAGCATAGGGAAAAGGTGGATATTGTCAAGAACACAGTCAACGTCATTGAACAGCACAATATTAACAAGTTGGAAACTAGTGAAAGCTTAAACATTCACATCAATGGCTTAAATCTGATATCATTTATGGTATACCTAAATCCATGAGACTATTTATCAAAGCTAAGCTTCCATGAATCTACATGCTAATTGAATATCCGCTCAGGCTGGTTAAATATGTAAAGAGACTGGAGTTCGAGAGCAAAATATACTTATAGAAACATACAAACCGACATTTTCTAGTCCTCTAATTCACATTCACAATGAACAACATTCTGCTTCTTACTGTATAACAATATTGGGCATAGATGGCTCACAAGAGGAAAAATAAGATACACTCAAGCACTCTGGCTTCAACATTAAGATGGCAGGTTGCAATTGAAGCTCATGGCTCTAACCACTTCTCCAACTCCACTCCACTACAAGCATTAAAAGTTTAGAACCAACTATTTGACTTGAAATACTAAAACCATTCAACAGATATTACAAAATAGATTAAAAAATTTCCCTATTTGAGGATCTTGACATCTAATCACTCTGAAGAATCAACTTTGATGACATTTATTCATTGGAGATGGACAGAGATAGTCACAGATAGACATAGAGGATCTGAGATGAACAAGAAGCTCTTCTTATCAATTCCTTAATAAAAACAAATGGAGCTCGAAGAAAAATAAATTTGCGAGTGAAACTAAACTATAATGAGCTAAACCCAGAAAAAGTTATTGGCACATACAAACATTGTGGAAAAGTTAACTCTACCATCACTTGCAGACAAGAACAAGGAGATATACATGAATGAACAAGAATATATAGATGCAGAAACTAATTATTACTTGAATATTAGAAAATCCTAGAGACAACTATGGAATTCCTGATCTATAAAGAAGAAATCCTACCAAATGTCGTTAGTGTGCTAGTAGTTCTTTCTACTTCCTGTAAAGAAAATATAAACGAGAACACCATAAACATCAAATAAATAAAATTTATATATTTATTGAGATGAAAAAAATCAGGGAAGGGATATGGCAACAGACCTGAACCATAAGTTGACGAGTACGGCGAAGACTCTCTGTGATACTTTCTGCTGCCGATGTCATCCCAGCTTTTGTCCTGGAGGAAAAATAATCCATGAGATAATAACATATCATACATGGGGTCCACCACTTCCCCATGATACCTATTTGCAGTTACCAACACAAAATAGATGCTGTAGCATAATTTCCATTTTAATTTCCACTCTATTAGAATAAAACATATCCAGCCATCTTGCTGATTTATTACAAAGCCTTTAGATCCACAAGCATATTCATGACTGGAAGAATATGGACGTCCTGTATACCTAAGGAGGCAACAGAGTATGGGTTCATACACCCAAAACTAATAAGAGTAAGAGTAAAAACTATGCCCAAAAACTTACTGCAGATTACGTCGTCGAATTGTGGACTCTTCTCCGCCACCCAGAAGTAGTTCTCTCTGCAGTTAAAACAACAGATACAAATTCAGACTTGTATTCACACTCTGACTTGATACTTCCAAATAAGTACACGTAAATATGCCAAACACAAACAATTGAGTCAATAATTAAAGACAAAAAGGAAAAGGCAAGCATTTTAATAACCTCCTCTTGTGCAGCTTTCCTTATGTTAGCCTTAGCTTGCAAATTAGAATTTCTCAAACTTGATCTCAAACTGTTAACATCGAAATAAAAAATAAGACAACAAAAAAGCATATTTCATTTTTTTCCTTTTCTTCCCAAAAACATCACCCTGAGAAAAAAAACAGAAACAGAGAGATTTTTTCATGAGGCAAGAGAATAAAACTAAATGGAAGGTTATGAAAAGGGGTTACTTCTGGTACTGAGTCTTCCAGGACTGGAGTAAGGAGTGAGCAGAGCTGAGTTGGTCAGCGGTGGGGAGCTGAGGAGCAAGAAGATCAAGCTGAAATTGCAAGGATTGAAGAGAGGCCAAGCCATCTTGTGCCAAACCATTTAACCTTGGAAGAGAATCCTTCTTCTCTGTCTTTTCTCCACCTTCTCTTGATGGTTTCCCATATTCCTCAATGGCTTTGATGTGGTCTCTTGTTCTTAAATACACTTCCTCCCAATCCTTCTTCACTTTCTCAAATTCCTCTATGACCTTGTCCATTGAGTGAAAGTCCCTCCTAGATACTCACTGGTTGGTTGCCACAAAAACAAAATGCAACTTAGAGAGGAGGTCCTAGAAAATCGAAAGACATCACATTGATTAAGTTCAAAGCCAAACTCAACCACAAATCAACCAAAAGGTTTATACCAATTTAATAACTGAAATGTAAAACCCAAAAATAAGGAAGCAACGCCTTCATACAAGATCACACCACAGGAAAATGAAAAGAAAAGAATAAAGTAAAAGTAAGAAACAATTAAGAGATGCAGATGACAAAAGGAATCGAAGAATTAAATAGAAAAAATGTAAAGAAACCAAGCAAGAGGATAATAATATAGAAAAGCTTCCAAGCAAGTAAAGAAGCTATACTGATTTTACGTTGTCTTCTAAATGGGAAAGAATAAGCAAGTTTTGGAGATTGATCAAAACAGGACCAACCATAAAACTGCCCGCCAGATGAACTTGAAGCTGCTTACAAACAGGTTTTAACATAAACACCATACAATAGTCAGCTTGAACCCCAAACATAACAGTCGATACAATGACAAAATCTGATAAATGAAGGATACCACAAGCATCAGGAATGGAAACTGAGCAAATTCTCAATTTAAAAACATAAGAAAGAATCAAAATGATTGTCCAAGCATACAGATAACCAAAATGGGATCAGCAGACCACAAAAACAAGGAAAACGCAACACTGATCAATTCACACGAAGAAGATTAAAACACCCAGATAAATTTGGTTTCAGAATCATTTCAGAAACGTTGCGGGAAAAATGAGAATAGTGAAGACATATGTAAAGTGATCACAGAGAAACTGAAAAGGTTTTTTGACAATCCATAAACAAAAATCAGAATCACCATTACACAAAAGGGCAGAAACTCATCGCTCTTTAAAGAGGATTCTAAAGCAATAAAAGAAAACTGAGATTACCTATCGTGTAGCTCTCTCAATGTAGCATATGGTGTTCCTTCCTTTTATGCAAGTTGTTCCTCTAGCGTGTTCAATTCGAAGCGAAGAATCACAAAAATGGTTTCAATCGCATAAACTGAGGAACAATAAACACTGACTAGCAAAGAGAACTACCCTGCCTCGCCAAAAACTGACTTCCTTTGGCTAATTTCATTGGAAAAATGACTCAAAAACTGTCAAGAGAATCAGAAAAGGAAATAAAAAACCCAAAAAAGCGAACAAAAGGATGAATGATCGTTGGGTTGACACTTGACAGTGAAAATGATGAGGGAATGAAGAAAAATAGTGAAGAAGCAAACTTAGCCCGAGGTTGCAGAGGCTGTTTGATTACGAGGATTTCGAAAAGGTGGCGAGAACATTGAAGCTTTTGTTAGTGGTAATGAATCTATATTATGGAATTCGAGATGGAAATTAGTCAGCCCCGTCCTACAAAATCCCCACTGCATATAACAATTAATTTAGCAAGTATAAGAATGACATAGACAAAAGCATAATAAGCATTAAATGTTTTGAGAACTCAGCATTAAAAGCATAACAAAAATGACATAGACAAAAGCATAATAAGCATAACAGTTTGATCATTTAACGCAAAAGGGGAAAGATGAGTGCAGTTTTCTGATGTATACCAATGTAATTTTCTGTTTCTTTCCCATGCACCCTAAAGAAAGAAATGATCTTTCTGCAAGTTTCATGATCTGCTTGCGAGAATGCAGCACTCAAGTTTTGTTCTTGCTGTGATACTAATATATGGTTTTGGAACTTGTTCATTTTTTTATTGTTAAGATGTATACAAGCATGAAAAAACATTATAACTAATGCCATTGTCATATATAGCGAACTACTACGTAGCAGTGGCTCTCCTTCTGATCAACAACCATAGAGCCATGTCCATGCTACCACCGTGTCCTCTAATCCATTTTCAATCCACGACGAGAAACAATGGGTAATTACTATCAAAGATACCATGAATGAAGTGGAAGCAATTGAGAATACTGATTGTTTATCAGTTGTCTCTATTTACAGTGTCTCTAGTCACGAGCTTGACTGCTACGTACTCTTTTTTCTTTTTTCCCAAGAGAAGTCAATAAACTCAACAATAAAAGGAATTGCGGGATAACACAACTTTTGAAGATCCAACGTGTGTGTTCTATTAGATGTATCTATAACATAAGTTAGAGCAACTTCTTGTTTAGAAGTGACTGTAACATTTCAGATACGTTAATTACATCAAACCTTCAATCAATATATCGAGCAAGGGGGGCCACAAAATGGACTGCTAGTTTCTTCAGTAAGTGTCATGCTTATCTTACACGAAGGGTCTAATTAAGATAGAATCACTTGTCATGTCAAGGAAAAGGCATGAAGGCAATTACACGAAGGGTCTAATTAAGCTAGAATCACTTCCCACAGTATTGTTTATGCTGACTTGCGACCAGCATTGCATGTTCTAAAGCTTTGGGAGCAAATATAATATAATTGAGTGTAATAACCTCTTTATAAGGCATCAAGTTATTAACACAAAAGGCAATGACAAATATCTTTTTTAAAAAAAGAATACAAAGAGGTTACGTAGATTGTGAAGAAAGAAACAGTTGATTACAAAAAGAAACTAATAAGCTTTGCTTAAAAGTGTTCACTGTCAGGTGGAATCACTTTAAAACGACAACAACTAATAAGCTTTGTTTTTTTAAATTCATCGTAAAAAAGATATTTTTTCACAAGGAAAAGAAAGCCTTTTGTGTCGTATAAAGAAGTATTGCTGCATTAATCGACTAACGTTCAGTGCATGGAAAGTAGCAAACTTTGGCCATTTTTAAAACCAACTGACTTGGTCGGTGTCAGTTGGAAATATAATCAAACAATTGGCGTGCAACAATTCATTTATCACAGAGAGTTGAAGGTGACCTCAGCTAGCGATTGCACTCCAAGAAGGAAACGATGAACTGCAAACGCCATTTGATAAGCAGTATGATCGGTCGTAGGTAGAAAACTAGAAAAGCATTATGATCGGTCGTAGGTGATAAGCAGAAGTGGATTACAGGACAACTAGAAAAATATCATCGGTCGTAGGTAGAAAGAATAGTCGGAGATACAACAATCTCCTCAACATACAATCATAAATTAGCGAATAAACCCAGAAAATGAAACCAACAGATCGATAAATGGAAGCAACTAACATCAGAAAAAAAATGAAACTAATAGATCGAGAAATGACAAAAAAGCAAAAGAAAGCACGTACCTGAAATGAACCGAGTGAAGATGGATTGTGCCCCTTGAGAAATCGGTGGTTACTTTTCTCTTGTGAAGATCTGTTTGCAAAAGAACTATGGAAGATTTGCGATAAACGTATAAACATCTGATATATTATAAACGTAAGCGACGAAAATCAGTCTAAAAAAGTTAAAATAAGGGATTTTTTTTGAAAAGTTTTAAATTTAAATTTCTTAAAAAATTATATTTTAATTTATAAAAAGTAATTTCTATCAAAAAGTATTTTAAAATTTTACAACCGAATACTTTTTTTTTCTTAAAAATAACTTTTGTGATAAAAATATATTTTTTTATCTTCCGAAAATTGAACCAAATAAGCACTTAATTTAGAAGCGGCAATTCAACTCAGACCGGTCTAGCCCAACACTAACAAGCCTCGAGTCAGGCTAAGATTCGGGTTATCTAAACTTATCTTGGTCTAGTTTAAAGTTTAATAATTATAAAAATTTTTGCAATTTTTTAGTTTTTAATTTTAAAATAAAAAATAAAATATTAGGATTGGTTTGATCGAATCAGACTTCATATCAAACCTGATTGGGCTTAACTGTCTGTTTGGTTAACGTCTTCAACATGCAAAGACGGGACGAGACGGAACATAACATGACGGAACAGAACAAGAATTGGAGATAGTGAGATGTTTAGTTGCGGTGGACAGAATAGATGTAATTGTCTTCGTCCTGAGGACAGAAATGTGTTTGGTTGCAGAGGACAGAACAAAAAACAGTGTTAATGATAGAAATGCCCCTGTAGTATAATAAAAATGGTAGATGTAATTCGTTGATTATTTTATAATTGTATCAATATTTATTTTACAATATTTAATTATGTTATGATTAACTTGTAACTCTAATAAA
>JAOTAX010000009.1:25164657-25194413 GCA_025629825.1 Erythroxylum guanchezii | reverse complement strand
AAATAATTTATTTTTAAGTTTTATTTAATTTATAATTATTATTAGTAATAAAATATTTATTATTATTTTAAAAACTTAAAAAAAAGGAAATGAGAGGTAAGACGGAAAGCGAGAAATTTTAAAAATTTTTGAAAATTTTATAAAAAAAATCACCCAATTTTTTAAAATTTTCAATATCGGCTAATATTTGACCGATATTTTAAATACCAACTAATACTGACCAGTATTTAAATCTAGTAACAAAATTTAAAATTCAATTTCGTACCAGCCGAAACAGAACAGATCTCGTAACAATAGATAAAACAGATTAGCTGAAATTTGCATTTCTTACAAAGTACATGGGAGAATGTATTTTGATTCTCTAATTGCTAGAAGTCGGACTGTTACCTGTCAAGGTTGAACCTTTTTTTTTCAACATACTTTATTACTTTTCAAAAAAAAAAACCACGCACACTAAACACAGAAAGCGCCACCCCAATTCTCAGGAAACTTTGATACCTAAACAGTAGCATAAATAGTATCTAATTTTAACGGTAATTATGAAAAATTTGAGCTTCACATTCTGTGATAAATCATCAACAACCCACAAACACAATATGATTACATTCCTGGTAACATTAAGAAAAAGAAAAAGGGAATACAAAGGAAAGGGAAATGGAAAAACAAAATAGGTTAAAAAGGAGATTAAAAAATACATAAATAATGCTTTACAGATTATTTAGAGGAGAAAACAATCTCAAAAGAATAAGAAAATGGCTCATCAAATTCTCAGAGGACCTAATCTAGCCATCTAGTGACACCATCATCTTCTCCTACAGTTGCCAGAATCTCTACACGAACATCCAACACGGCCTGCAATTTTGGTAATGAAACATTCAAACAGGAGAAAAGGTTGGCAGATTGTAAATGAAATATTAAGGCTGCATGATAAAGATAATTCTGAAGACATCACGATCCTGAGGTGATCGGAACATGGTATATGAGACACGTGATTCAGGCAATCTGATCTTCTGTGACGGTCAAATCATACAGAAGATATAGCAATGAGGGAATGCAGAAAGTATAACAAAAGAAGAGGAGGCATTCTCACCAAAGGATTTCTACAATTAACCAGCCTACATTCCTCCATCGAGCCTTCCAACATCCAAGTCTCCCAAACATCAAAGCTGTGACTGGCAAATACAAATTCCATTCTTCTATTGATCTGCAATTTCAACAAAGAAGTTCACCTCAAAGCCGAACCAAGCACCATACATGTTGCATTCAATTCTCTATGATGCCAATGCTTTTACACATTAACCAGACTAGAGAAACATACGACAGGACTGATGCAGGACTGACTACTGGAAATTATTATATGGGTACGATTAAATAGATAAAGACACTCAAAAGCCAAACTTATTTTTTTTAGCATCGGGAAATGGCAAGTGCGGTATGCGGTAGAAGCATTATAAGCAATATAGTTTTAAGTGATCATTGGTACCCTGCAACAAACAGAATACATATAGAAAAAAAGCTCTTTCCAGTGCCATTAGTAAAAGCTTGGTGATTAGACTAGTTATATCATAATAACCTCACATGAATACCATAGAATCACCAATTTATTGTATGATATTACATTTAGCATTTCTCAGTGGTTTCCCATTTCCAATATGCATCCCTTCATTATGCTTCTTCAATAAGTGGATGTTAAACAATGAAACTCAAATTTGTTCTTTATTTAAGATTCACAGGATATTTCGAATAATATGAAAGACTTGATCTACAGAAATATAGAATACCTGTAACAACTTTCCACCAGCAGCAAAAGATCGAAGCCCTATAGTGTCCTGAAGAAAATGTGCCCATGAAAGCAAATCAGCAAGCTAGAAATGCAAAATACCACTTGTAGGATATTTTCATAACAAGCAAAATCTGGGCAGACCTTGTTTCTAAAAACAACAAGGAACTGTGCTGCAGGATCTCTTTTTGTTACATTTGACATTGCGTCCAAAAACCAACCACCACCTTTAACTCTCTGCCTGGAGACATGAAGAGCTGGGTGATCTCTTGCATAAAGAGCTATAACACAACCATCTTTCAGCATGTCACCAGACGTTTCAGTAAGATTCTTGTGTGATCTTGACACCTGATTAGATGGTGATTCTTGTATTAACTCAATTGGTGTTTTCCTACTTCTAGAGTCTTCCGGGGAAGCAAAGCGAGAGCCGGAACTTAATGCTTGATCAGTACCACTCATAACAGCATCATCTTCCTGAAGGGAGGTACTTTCTTTTCCTATTTGAGAGGGATCATCTGACTTCTGATGGGACTTTTGACGGCCATGTCTCTTTTTTGCCTTCTTACCCGATCTACTGCATCTTCCTTCAGATCTTCCTGTTGTATTCTGAGACAACCCAGAACCCTGACCCTGGCTGGGAGATTCTATAGATTGATTGATGCACTTTTTCTGGGAGCTTGCTGGACTTCCCTTAATGTCATCTATCAGCTGCTCACCAACCAAAGCGCATACATCACTGTCCTTGTTTTCTCTTGAATATTGTTCACCTTCATCACCTATTTCGCTTTCCTCCTCTTCCACATCAGAGATGGCATCTTTTGGAATAACCCCCTCAATGAAGAAAGACTGCAATATACTAATGACTTTATCCCTAATTTCCATCCATACTTCTTCACTATAATCTGCACTGCGTGGAAGTATCAATACATTGGGCATCTCTTTGACCTAAGAAAAGGTTAGCAGCATAAATTAGCAACCATATGACACATTGGAATATAAACTAATATACACTGTATGTAAATAACAGATTTGTAGCAATATAACACGTTGGACAGTGCATAGTATCATCAACAGTTTGACTGGGCGAGCAGCAGATATTACATAATCATGCTCCAGAACCATCCTATGCACATCAATTAAACAGTTACATTAAATGAGCCCTATTGAACTATGCTCATATTTACCCAAGCTTCCATCCACTGTGGCCCTTCAGCACCATCCAAGGCACAACCAGCCAATGTCCCATCAATTAGAAGCTGCTTTAAAGCACAATCATCAAGTAGCTGACTGCTTCCCGTATTCACAAGAAATGCCCCTAAACAAACAAGACACAGTACAACGATCAACTCAACATAAGCACAGCAATCTTTGTGATCTTGATGCGATAGCGAAGGAAATACCTGGCTTTACATGTTGCAAACATTCTGCATTAATAATCTGGAACGTTTCATTTGTTAAAGCACAATGAAGTGATATAAGGTCACTTGCAGCTAGTAGATCATTAAGAGTATCCATTCTTCGAGCAGCTGGAGGGAATGTTAACGATGACCGACTAATTTTGTTTTTCCCCTGTTTCAATGTAGTTCTGAAAAAATAAGCAAGAGCCAGTCCAGATGCACACCCAAACCACTTAACCAATTATGAGTACAGAACAAAAGACAACAAGCAGTAGTTCCGATAATCAAAACAAGTATTTAGCAGAACTAAATAGAACAGAATACCTTCTACGGCTCATCAATTTAAAACAGAAACTCCATCTTGTAAAATTCAGATGCTTGGATCTCAAGTCCAGGACACAACATAGAAAACAAACATTGAGATTTGTGTTAAACATATATATATGCACATACTCTAGCCATTGAAACTTCATTTTTACTCCTGGCCGGAGTTCTTTGACATCAATTAGTATCCCTAAGACAGCCCTCAAAAGCATATACTTGAGGATCAAAATTCAAAACAAACCATGCCCTTTCATCCAAAATGAGAATATGCCTTCCAAATAGATCTCATGTGCACTGAAAGCCATAAAGTCCAAAGCTTTTCAAATGAGTGTTACTCTACCATTTGATACCATAACACTAAGTCATACAAGAAAGGGAAAATGGCACATTCCTGTGGCAATGAACCAGAAACAGCGAAAATCTTCAAGTAAGAGTAACAATGTGAGATACGTACGTCGTGAACATCGAAGTAGAGTACACTCATCTTAAAAGCCAAGCTTCTGGTAGCCAAATACTTAGCCGACGCAGATCTACCGACGATCCCTAAAACCAGACCTCTACATCTCCTCATGCCTCTACATAACGGTTGCAGCGATCCCAACCATCCCGAGGCAGAGAGCGCATGGCGCGAAAGCAGATGGGTCCGGCGAAGCAACCCTAAGAACAAGGCCATAACGGTGTCGGCGATCTCCTCGGCACGTGAAGTGTCTACGTGGACGAGTTGGAGGCCTAGGTCGGAGGCGAGGGCCGAGTCGACGGTGCGGTCAGCGGAGCCAAGGCAGAGAATGAGATGATAAGGGCGGAGACGGCGTTGGGCTGCGCGTGGGAGGTAGGCGAGAGTGTGGAGGAGGACAGCGGCGGCTGATTCAATCTTCCCATCAGAGAGGTGGCTGAGAGGGACATGCTCGACGGCGGCTACACCGGCGAGAGACTCTTGCTCGACGGCACAGTCCTCGATGCAGTTGAGAGTCACAACCAAAGGAAGAGGAGGAGGTGCCGGTGCTGGTGCTTGTGCAGGGTTGTTACGGTGGGACATTGTGGCAGAGGATCTAATATTAACGCCGGTCATCACCGTGTGGTGTGGCCGTTGTGGTGGAGATGCGGTGGTTAGAGTTTAATGTTGTAATTTTGGGCATATCCGAGGCGTTTTAGTTGTGGACTGTGGAGCAGTGAATAGTTAAGAAGAACATGGTACTATGTTAGAGTTTTGCTCCCATGCTTCAGGAGAAGGTCGAAGCTTTTAGAAGTAAGATGTCAATGTCTCATTGCCACATTAATCCATTATTTTCTTTCTACTATCCAAGACTTTCTTTCATAAATTTATATTTTTGCTTAATTGTTTTCTGTCCCTTCAATAAAGCTTCATTTTAGGGTTTCATTAGGGTTTTTACTCAGACGAATTTTAAAAAAAAGATTAGGGTTTTATTAAGATTGAGATAGAATTCACACCGATTTAAGCAAAAAGTTAAACTGAATATAAATTGGAGTCTAATAATTTCTTCATTTTACTCTCGTATTAAATAAAAAAAATCAAATTTAACCCGAACCTGATCAACCTCAAGCTTGATTCACAAGCCTCGAGTCCGAGTCCGATCGAACTTCAAACCAAGCGCAAACTTGACCATAAATTTTCGGGCTCGAGAAGAATGGATGTTTAGTAATGATCTAATTCTCTCATTTGTGAAAGGACTTTCACTCGTTACAAAAGTGATACATACACATTGAAACAAATTAGTTTAATGCCAAAATTCACAAAGAAAAAGAAGAGAAAAAAGAATATGTCTATTACAAGAAAGCAAAACTGTGTTACACTCAAGAAGAGCAGGAGAACAGGTTAAGAACTAGGAGTATACTACAAGGCTCGAGCATATACGTGGGACTAAGAACGAACTCATGCCAGCTACTAAACAACTCTGTGCAGCTCCTGCAAGCTCGCGCATGGTCAAATGCTGTAGTTCTTCATAGCTCTGCAGCTGTCAAATGTTGAAGCAACCAACACTTCGGATGTCTTAACAAGCAGCCATCTGAAAAACATGGGAACCTTTATGTAACAGTTCTTGCGTTGAAAGATCGATCTTTACGACTAACAAACCGAGACGCTGTACAACTTCTAGCCCAACCACTAGTATTCATACTCAGCAGATAACAAACTGTACCCGATACTATTCCTTGACTACAGAGTTGATCTTGAGATCTTCCTGACATCAAAATCTGTAAAAAGGTTGCAAAACTTATTCTTACATAGAGAAAACCCAGGTCACATGAACCTCCTCCTAAAATTCCTAGTGGTTGCTTGATATGAACGCATCATCAGACCAACCCCAATTCCAATCCCAAGGCACATTCCAAGACCAATGCCAACACCAACTCTAACACCAGCATTAAACCATGAGAGCTGGCCATCTTCCCCATAATACAAGTCTTCGGAGTAGTATCGATTCATAATCTTCCCATCCGACTTGTAATCTTCACTGTCAGAATCTGTAATCTGTATAAATGTTGAAACAGATTTAACAAGTTAGAACAGCAGAAACTGTGGCTTCTAGTGAAAGATGCTTTATCAATACATCAAATACAAGCAGCTCCCTGAAGACACCCCAAATTCATACAACTCAAACAGAAACCGGATGGATAATATCTCAAAGCATGTTAAAGCGCTCATACTGCATGTATTGAACAATAATCCACATTTGCACGTCGTACTAAATGAACCTAGAAAGAGGAAACTGAGTGTACTCATGCATGGAGATCCCCGAGTCGCTGGACTTAGCAGTGATATACAAAAAGGCCAGCTGAAGTGGTAATGAAAAACCCTCAACCATGAAAGGGTTGATACGTTCTTACTTCATTTTGCATCTTACCAACATCCTAAAAGTGATGTCTCATATTAGGTAACGAATGAAGTACAGCATATAGATATCATCAAAATCGTTCAGATACTTGTCTACATATCTATCTGCCAGTGGCCCCAGTGCATTAGCTCTTCGATAGTATTGATATCTGAAAAGGTTCAATATTACGTAGCCTTATATATGATGTTTCCAAGTATATTTAGTTAAAGATACACTGTTACACCAAACAATCCATTATAACTCACGAAGGACACAATACAGTATCAATCCCGAATCGGAAAAATCATATTAATCCAACATTGGCCACAAAAAATCACCAACGAATGTCTCATGCAAAGTATTCATCTTTCCTACAAAGAACAATGGGACATAGATAAAATTCATTCAGATGAACACGAAGAACTTCCAAGATTATATAACCTTACTTGATCTTTACTACGATATCGAAGCAACACATTATTGTCCCCATCATTTTGATCTTTCTCCAATTCTTCATCTTCGGGAATTGCATCCAGAGTCACATGTCTCGATCCTTTCCTCCTCGGACTAACCAAAATCGTCTTAGTCAATATAACAGGCACACTCCCACAACACCCTGCGATATAAACCTCAATCTCCGGAGCCGAAACACCCATTCTCGGTTGAAAGAACACCGACTTCCCTTCACCAACACACGCCGCCATATAACACTCTAAACTCCAACCTGTTTTCGCATCATTCTCAGGTCCCAAGTTCCCGTTTCCCCACGTAGACTCCATTCTCTCCAACGACCCACATAACAACATGTCGTTACTCTCCATCACTTCGAATTCAACGGCTCCTGAGACGCGGACGCTGTCAGTGCTCACGTACGTGACCTCCGAGGACTCCTTATTGACGCGATCCCTTCGGAGATTTATGGCCGCTGAATCGGCAGAGGGGATCGTAGAGCCGTTGATTTCGAGGGGAGTGTTGATCTCCCGCCGGAGATGGCGGAGCGTTAGGTGGTCCGGTACGCTTCCGATCACGCACGGCGTGATTCTCACGTAAAACAACCGAATATCGAGCCACGAAGACGTGGTCATGATGTTGTATGAACTAGATTCATGGTCCTGGTGATGATGCATCGAATCCATACTAGAAACTGAACGATAAACGGAAAAAAAAATCGAAAATTGGGATTTTTATATCGAGTGATTAACTTCTGGGACATTGAAACAAAAGGGCTTCTTAAGAACGGGTTTCTAAATTCTGGGAATCATCACAAATTGGCAATTGGGAAACGCGAATTGGGGATTGAGGAATCGGGAGGGTCAGTGATATTTATTGAGTGGTTTGGTTTGCGTGGAATTGGTTAAATTTCCTAAAATTAACGTTGGAACACCCAAGGCTTTGGGAAAACGTACGAAGATTAGGGTTTTGGGGTGTGAAATTGGGAGGCATGTCGCCTGTCGGAAACATCCATTAAAGCAAATATAGAGAGAACTGGAAGCACGGACCAAGCAAAAGGAGGGGTGGAGAAGAAATAGTGAGAGAGCATCTGTGATTTTCACAAGTGTCATTGGCGAGAGGTTTTTGGGGGATTTAATGATGATGGTACGATGGAACAAAATTCATATGATAAATGGGCTTTAGCCCAATGCATGTTTGGTTCGAACCTTTTGTTATGTAGTCTTATGCATTGAGGTTTAGACCAATGCATGTTATGGGCTAATACGAATTTCAGCTTACAATTCTTTTTTTTTAACAAATTAATAATAGATTACACATAATTGCCTCTACCTGGAAAATATTGATGATTGCGCCCAGTTCTTTTTGGTTTCACCTCTTTTTGTAAAGCCTTATGAAGAGCTTAGTGATATTAGAGCCACCGGGTTAAACCTAGATTTGCCCAACATCGTGAATTCAAATCTCAAAAAATCAATTTGAGAATGGGACCGCCGATAGCCACTACTCATACGACAATGGGCCTGTGAAGCGGGGGGTATATATGGGATTTGGTTTCATCTCCCCTTGTAAAGCCTTATGCGGGGGCTTAGTGAGCATTTAATGTTCATTATTTCTATAATTTAGATAAATTACTTAATAGATAAGAAATTTGTGTTAGTATTAGTAAATTTACTTTTTTTTACTTAATTGCATTACTAACTATTAGGATTGAAAATCTAAATTCTTATAATAATATTCAATGAAATATTAAAATATAATATTCGTGTCCTTATAATTTTTTAATTCATGTTCTTATAAGTCATTTTATACATAAACAGCTAATATTAAACAGTTAATTTTACCAAAAATCCCTAACAAACAGCTGATGTTATCCGTTAATCAAATCAGCTGATATAATTCGCAATCAATGAATAGCTAATGCAATCCGCTAATTGTCAAACAGAACCTATGTAACGAATTTAACAAAAGCATACTTTTTGTCCAACTTTTTATTTTGGTAAATTAGTTTTTTAATTATTAAACAATATAGCAATATTTTGTTTGTTTTGATTAAATCAATTCGAATTAATTAGGACAAAGTGACCAATCAATTCAAAATTTTAAAATTAATTTCGAGATAAATTTGGTCCACGCCCAAACCAGTAGGCCGAAAGTGGAAGATTTTAGTGAACTATTTGTGCAATTGCAACCTTATAATTAATATTTTAAAAATTGAATTAGAAATTAAATTGATAAGATAAGATTTTTAAAGTTTAAATGTTTAATTGATAAAAGACTATTATAAAATCAGGATATAATAAAAATTGAATAAAATTAAAATTTTTAAATATGATCAAATAATAATATTGTCCTTATTCATATAAGAAATTTAAGTTTAATTAAAAATAAAAATATTAAATAAAAATTAATAAAAATTGATTAGATTATGAAAGTCAGTTGATTAATTAATAAAATCGCCAATTTTAGTTACAAGAATTATTAAGATAAATTGAATCTGAATTGAAAAAAAAAAGCTGAACCGATAGGCTTGATTTGATTTTTTAGTTACTACTTATAATAAATTCCTTTCTTTGCTCCAATTGAAGTTTTTATTATTATTTTGTATATTTAAATGAATATGATATTTGATGACATTATTTTTTTAATTTGTTGTTTGAATAAACAATGATAATTATTTACCCACAATTAAGTAGGGAATTTTTAAATCAATATATATTAAATAAAATTTCAAATATACGTAATAATTATTTGTAAGCTAGAATATTTAGTAGATTAACTTTACTAATTTAAATGAAATAACATATTTGGTTCAAGTAATTATTCAAGTCTTTGAAATAACGATGCAAGTATAATCTGTAGTTACAAAAGGAATGATTGATGTGCAAGAAAATTACCATCAACAACCAGCCAATCATCCCGCAGTCGCAACGCCATCATTAGGGGAAAGGCCCGTCGTAGAGTGGTATTACCTTCTCTTGCTTTCACCTCCGACGCAGAGAGATTGGACGTCGGGTAACCTATTAACCAATAGAAAGACAGTAAGAAAGAGAGGGATAAGGATCGATGAATCTCGCTAATATCATACGCGTGATGCGACTGAACGGCTAGGCCCTCACATGGCAAGTCGAAAAGTACAAATTCTATGCTTTTGTCATACATGGAGTGAAATTTTCTGTTCAATTTTACAATTTTTTATTGTGTTTAGTGAATTTCAGTCATTTATTTATACGGGTCTTATGTAAATTTTATATAAATAAATATGAAGCTCACATAAATAAATGACTGAGATTCACTGGACACAATAAACTACCATAAAAATTGAACAGAGAATCTAAACTCGTCATACTTATACACCAAAATCCAACTCATTGGATTTTTTATTTTTTATTTTATTGAAATGTTATGTCAAGTTTCGTGAAATAATAAAAGAAAAAGTTCTGACTCGAGCTAAAGTCAACAGATGAGGTTTAGGTTCATAGGATCTCGAGCCTAGCTTTTTGCAACTTGATAATATAAAACGATATTATTTTATCTTTTTTGAACAATTTTTAACCAAATTTGATCAGATTTATTGTCATCTTTAAAGGTGACTTATTATATTTATGTTTTTTAAAAAAGATTTAATAAAATTAGCTTTCGTACTCATTGATAGTACGAGGATTCCTTTTGGAACATTGAATAAAACTTCATGATAAACATCTAGCTCAGTCTAAATCATAAAAGGAATTTAGTTGAATTGAACATGTTGTAAGGAAATATATGCCTTATCTTATAATTTGTTTAACATATCATAGGACACGATGGGTTGTTTTCAAATGTGTCACTCGTGGTTTGTGTGTAAAGTAACTTAAAACATGAACTACGTATAAGTCAAGTTACTTCATATTCAAATAAAGTAATCGACTACTAACTGTTTGGGAAGAAGATAAGTCATCAATGTAGTCATCCTCAAATTTGCTGGAAGATTGATATTTCTCCGTGAAAAATGAAACTAGTTTTGCTATGGGCATCATACATCTTCAAGAATCTTAAGAGAATACTCTCATTTTGAAAGAGCTATATATTTATACTACACAACTTCAACACCTAAAAAATATTTCAAATTATCCTATTTTTTTAATCCGAATCACCTTTTTAAAAATAATTTGGTGTCTTAAATGTCTTATAAGTTATTTCCTTTTAGAATCACGCTTTTACATAAATTAGAAGAGTAACAGATGTATATTTATATGATTGAACGAATATGGAATAATCTGCCTTTGATTGCTTAAAATTGGCTTCTTTGAGAGCAAATGAAAGTTTAATGAACCAATAATATGATATTTGTTTTAGAATATACCATGATTTGTTAAGTTTACAAACTCATGTCTACCTTTTCATCCAAAACCAGGAGGTAAAGTCATGTAAACATCTTGATTTAAGCTCCCTATATAGGAACACATTATTGGCATCAAGTTGGCAAAGATGCTGGTGTTTGGTTGAAGTTAGGGCAAGGGGTAGACATACTATTATAAGTTTTGCAGTAGGAGTAAATATCTCTTAGTAATCTAAACATTTTATTTGGTTGCATTTTTTGGTAACCAACATGGATTTTAACGTCCAACTATCTCATTTAAACAGAGATTTGTCTTGTAGACTCATTTATATCTAATTACTTTATTTCTAATATGTAATTATTGTAGGAATTATGTATCATTTGCCTTAAGAGCATCAAGTTCTTGTCGTATCACAAATTGCATGTGCAAAACAAGTTGAATTTTTTTTCCTGAAATATAAACAATAAAAGCATGTTGTTTAGGAGAAAATCTATAATAAAAGAGAACAAATGATAAAGGATGTGAAATACAAATATCCATAACCAAAATTAAGTTAGATGATAGGATAAGTTATAAAAATGGAGGATTTTGACTTTTAATGCGTCGAGTAAATTCACGTACAATGAGTAAAATTATCAACAATAGTAAGAATATATTGTACTTATATAATGGAAAGAATATAGTAACCTCTCTAAATATTAACATGAATCAATTCAAAAGGTGTTTAGTGCAAATAAAACTTAAGAAAAGGATAACAGTTTGCCTTTGAACTAAAAAGTGAATAAAAAGTTTTATATGACAAATGAGGTTGATACCAATATTTTAGGTAACAAGAAGTTATATGATAATTACATTGCACCTAATTCTTTGGAGATTTCAAGATAATAGAATCATCTTCGCTTGATTTCCATTCCAATCATCTTCCATGATTGTTGGTCCTACAACATATAATTATTATGACTATAAGTGGCCAACTAATTGAAAATTTGAAAAAACTTATTAATGAAAATTAAGTTTACTTTAAAAGGTATAAAATACTTAGTATATCATGTAAAACAAAGCCATCAAAAGTAATGTTACATATATGTGTGACAATAGGAAGCTCCATTGGCTCTTTTGATACCTCATAAAGAACTAGATGCCAAGTGTTTGCCACATAAGCAAAGGAACGAATACCATTCCGTATCGGTCGAAAAACGAAACGGTATTCGTTCCATCAGTATCGGTGTTTTATTGTTCAATGCCAGCCGGTAGGTACAATACTGGGACATATCGATCGATATCGGAAATTTCAGAAAGGTGGAGGACCAATTTGCAAATTTTTAGAACTTAACCCTAAAAAATAACCCCCCCCCCCCCGACTCTGCACTCTCACTCTCGCCTCTCGCCATCGCTGCCACCGTTCCACCCTGTCTCTGTCTTCTCCACTCCCTTGTCTCCATCTCTTCTCCTTTCCTCATCCTCCTCAGCTCCTACTTTAGTGTCCCCCGAAGACGTCACCATCTTTAACCTTCCTCCACGGCGACCCGAAGATGCCACCACGATATTGCACCATGTCGTCGCCAATCGCCCCTGAACGTCTGAAGGAGGAGAGAAAGTCGCAGCTCGAGCACATCTACACGGGAAGCCACCGGGCGCCGAAGACCCATCACCCAACCCGAAGACCTGAAGCAAGTGAATTATTTTGGGTGTGTTTTTTTCTGTTTTCTAATTTTTCATGCTTAATTGCATTTTTTATTTTGTTGGATTGGAATTGGATGATGGATTTGGGAATTGGTTGGATGATGGAAGTTGGTTTTTTTTTAATGTGCAATTTGTGTGTATCTCAATTGGTTGGATATTGGAATTGAATTGTTGAATGCTCACAGTTTTGTTTTGTAATTTGTGATCTGAATATTGGAAATGAAATTATATCAGTCACGGTGATGACTGATGAATGAGTTGTTTCACTTGTTTGGTTATAAAGAATAAAGATTAGTTGCTCTGTTTAGTTATAAAGAATCAGAAATTTATGGTTTGTTTTTGGACGAATGAAAATTATGAAATGCACGACGTTATTGAATATTGATTCTGAAACTTAGAAAGTTGAAATTGGAAACAACTTAAATTTAAAATATACATAAACTGATAATATTAAAGTTATTAAAGTTGTAAAATTGTAAAAAATTAAATAATTAATTGGCAATTAATGTTGTATGTTGTAAGTTTGTAAGTTGTAAGTTGTAAATCAAAAATTGTATTTTATTCTTAATATTTGGGTATTGACTTAAGGTAAATAATTAGTTGAGCATAAAATTATACAATTGGAAATTAATAATAATTCAATTATAGTTAATGATAGTATTTGCCTATTTGGGTATTAGTTTTGGGTAAATAATTAAGTGAGTATAAAATATGTTGAACTTGAATTATTTGGTAATATATATGTGTGGGTGGGGTATCATAAATATTTATAATAGATATAATGTGTGAAAATAGTGATGAAATAAATGTATCCCAAAAAGAACTTCTTTTTTTTTCAAATTGTGAATATGTTGTTATTGTAGGTTCTAATCATTTATACTTAGACTTATTAATAAATATTAAAAATTGTAAAAGTAACTTACATATTTAAGAACGAAATATAAAATGAAGTACATAATATTATGGTTTGTTAGAAATGAAAAGAAGATTCAAAGCTTTAATTAAGAAAAAAAAACATTTCCAAAGAAGTTATATCGTGTAACTTGATCGATTGATCCTCATATTATGAATATATCTTCCAACTTAATCATCATGTTATGAATAGATGTGTATGAACAATTGTATAAGATACGTCATTTTTTATTTGGCAATTATGTAAATCATATGATACCCTACAACTTGATCCTCATGTTAGAAACTTTGGATTGAAATTGTTAGAAAATGTTGAAAATGAAAATTGTTTTATGAATGTATTGTTGAAAATGAAAATTGTTTTTGTATGATTTGTGGATGTTGGAAGTGGAAATTGTTCATGTATGATTTGTGGATGTTGGAAATGGAAATTGTTTGATAAATATTTTGTGATTATTGGAAATGGAAATGGAAATTGTTAAAAATTGTTGGAAATGAAAATGAAATTATATATGATTTGTGGATGTTGGAATGGAAATTGTTTATGTATGATTTGTGGATGTTGAAAATGGAAATTGTTTTATGAATGTATTGTGATTATTGGAAATGGAAATGGAAATTGTGGAAAATTGTTGGAAATGGAAATGAAATTATGTATGATTTGTGGATGTTGGAAATGAAAAATGTTTGTGTATGATTTGTGAATGTTAGAAATGGAAATTGTTTTATGAATGTATTGTGATTATTAGAAATGAAAATAAAAATTGTTGGAAACGGAAATGAAATTATGTATGATTTGTAGATGTTGGAAATAGAAATTGTTTATGTATTATTTGTGGATGTTGGAAATGGAAATTGTTAAAAATTGTTAGAAATGGAAATGAAATTATGTAAGATTTATGGATGTTGGAAATGGAAATTTTTGAAAATTTTTGAAAATGGAAATTGTTTATGCAAGTTTTGTGATTGTTGAAAATGGAAATTGTTTTGTGAATGTTTTGTGATTAATGGAAATAGAAATTGATGAAAATTGATGGAAATGAAAATTGTTTATGTATGATTTGTGGATGTTGGAAATGGAAATTATTTATGCATGTTTTGTGATTGTTGGAAATGGGAAGTGTTTATATATATTTTGTGTAATTATATATATTGAATGTTTTGAATTATTAGCTTTTGACTTATAGTGAATTGTGTTCCATGAAATTGAATTATGTGTAATGTAATCATACATAATGAGTTATATTATATAAGATAGATATGCATATTGTGTACTGAAATAATGACTTATTTATTTTTATGTGTCATTTATTTTGATATATACATTAATTTATTTTTACAGATAAATGGAAGAAAGTTCAAGTACTCCTGATCAACTCACTTTAAGAAGATACAATAATCCAGCTTGGGCTCATGTTGCATTGGCTCCCGGTATAAGGAACCATACTATTTGCTTATTTTGTAGCAAGCATTTGAAAGGTTGAGGAATTATCCGGTTAAAAAAACATTTAGCTGGGAGATGTAGAACCCTGTAAAAAAGTAAGTCATGATGTGAAGTGGCAGATAAAAACATTGTTTGATAAACATCAATATGAGAGAGATAGAAGGGAAAGTTGAATTTTAAAATTGGTGGTGAAAGTTCATTTTCTAATTTTCGTAGTGATTTTGGAAATGTTGAAGGTGGAAGTGATAACGGTAGCGGTCTTGGTAGTGTTCCATCTTAGGTCTAAGAAGAAGTACCTGAATTTGATGCGAGGAAGAGAAGAAGGCAGGTGACTAGTTTATTTTCACCATGAACAACTCCTTAAGCCCAACCTTCAATTTGTAGTGCAATGCAATCAAGAGATGCGACTCACAATGTCAATATGGCAGTAGCTAGATGGTGGTATGACACAGGTTCTTCATTCAATGCTTCTCAAACTTATTATTATCAACTCATAATGGATGCAATAGCCCCTTACGGTCCAGGATATAAAGGTCCTTCGATTGATGATTTAAGAGGTAAAATTTTGAATTGTGCTATTTCTGAAATTAGAAGTTATTTGGTTGAAAGAAGAGTGAATTGATGTACTTATGGATGTTCAATCATAGGTCATGGTTGGACAAATAGGAGACAAGAGCCTATTATAAATTTTTTGGTTTATTCTTCAAATGGCTCTATGCTTTTGAAATTTATTGATACATCTGGCCTTATTAGAAATACTGAGACTTTGTGTGCGATATTTGATAAAGTTGTGAATGATGTAAGGTTCGAAAATATTGTTCAGTTTATTACTGACAAGGATTCCGCTTATAAAGCGGCAGGAAAAATGTTGCAGAATATATATAATTTTTTTTAGACTCCTTGTGTTGCATATTGCATTGACCTAATGTTGAAGAATATAGGGGGATCTTAGGTATTTCCTGTTATTGATGAGACTATGTAGAAAGCTAAAAAGGTGACAAGTTCATTTATAATCGTGCATGTGTATTGAATTTAATGAAAAAGGAATTTACCAATGGTAGAAATTTATATCGTCCTGCTGTGACAAGGTTTGCCACAAATTTCTTGTAACTTCAGTCTTTTGTTTCGATGAAGAAAGAGTTAAGACAAATGTTTACAAGTGATAAGTGGATTACATCTTAGCATGCTAAGTCTATTGTTGGAGTGGAGGTTTGTAATATTATACTGGAAAATAGAGAATTTTGGTCTCAATATCAATTTGTTATCCGAGTTTGTGAGCCTTAGGTGAGGGTGCTTCGCTTAGCTGATAGTGAAGAAAATCCAACAATGGGTTATATTTGTTATGCCATAGAGAGAGCGACGGAAGTAATCAAGGCCAATCTGAAACATAGACCTTCTTTATACACACCATATCTTTCAATCATTAATGAGAAAAACGAAAGACAACTTTCTTCTTCATTGTTTGCAGCTAAGGCATTTTTGAATCATAATGTCTATTTTAGACTAGATTTTACTAAGCAAGTTGAAGTTAAGAGAGGAATGCTTTTAACTATTACAACAATTGTTAGCATTGACGCGATGCAAGATCCTTTAAGCTCACAAATGGAGCTTTACAAGTTGTCTTCTGGAGATTTTGGAATGTCGATTGTTACTTGACAAAGAGAAAAACTTTCTCCAGGGATTAGTTATTTCCTTTTTCTTATTTGTTGAAAAGTAATTATCACTCTATTTTATTTATAACACTACTTTTGTTATCTTATAACTTACAGCTCTTAGTAGGATCAATTTGGAAACAGTGCTCCAGAATTGAAAAGGTTTGCAATTCGGATTTTAAGTCAATGTGTGAGTGCAACAGGTTGTGAACGATATTGTCAACTCAAAGAAAAGGAATAGATTGGAGCATAAGAGGTTGAATGACTTTGTAACAGCCTAGACCACCCGCTCACAAATATTATCCACTTTGGGCTCCATGTCTCTCACCGTTTTGCTCTTCCCATCATTAGAAAAATGCGTCTTGTAGGAGAGAGGTATCCATATCCTTATAAGGCATACTTCGTTTTCCTCTCCAACCAATGTGAGATCTCACATTCTCCACCCCTCTTAGGGCCCAACCCTCTTTAAGGCCTAGTCTAGCTGACACATCGAGTTGAGTACCGACTCTGATACCATTTGTAACAGCTCAGACGACCCTCCCACAGATATTGTCCGCTTTGGGCTCCAAGCCCCTCACGGTTTTGCTCTTCCCGCATTCGGGAAGACGCGTCCTAGAGGGAGAGATATCCATACCATTATAAGGCATACTTCATTCCTCTCTCCAACCGATGTGAGATCTCATCATCATCATCATGTTAATGATGATATTTGTGGTCTGGTGGTCTGGACTGTTACAAGTGGTAACAGAGCTGGTACCCGAACTGTTGTGCCAGCTAAGCTAGGCCCTAAGGGTAAAATTCCTGAAATAATTATTGTGCAATTGAAATTATGATGAGATTATAATTATGAGTTTCAATGTACATTTATGTATTATTCCTAAATGTTCCTAACTGTTGTTTCATTAAAACGGAATATTAATGAAATGGTGAAACTAGCACATATTTTGTTTATGTCGTATGAATAATGTAATTGATCTTATAAACTGAAGTGTGGAGATACTTAAACTAACGTGTGGTTACTTATTAGATACTAAGTTCACTAAACTGACCCGACTATGAGGATCCCAAATGAAATATTATTTATGCGTTTGTGAATTTCCTTATAATGAAGGTTGTATAATTGATAATTATACTTGAGATTACCAAGGTATCTTATTTGGGAATTAATGTGTCCTAAGATAATTCAGTCAGTAGTGCTCAGATGCAGCATGAACCATATAAAGATAGTTGAGTAAATCAACAAAAATTCGTCACTCTAAAGTAATTAAAGAAAATATCAATTATTAATTAGCAAGAATGAATATGATTAGATGCAAAAGAGTAGACATTATATTCATACTCTGTCTAATTGGAATATTGATGTCGAAATGATTAAATTGGACATCATAACTATGCATGGACAAGTTGAAATTTTTGATATTTAGATGGTCATGATATATTGTTAGACGTTAATATAATATTGATTTATGCTTGTAAATTATTTGTTTTAATTTATCTAATTCTAATTATGAATTAGGATTATAATTTATAATCATTCTTAATATATTAGGAACTAATAGGCCATACATAAAGAGCAGTTTATGAGAGAAAAGTCAATTTTAATTAAGTTGAATTTAATTATAAAGTTTTAATAATTTTATGAATCAAATATGAGATATTTAATTTTATTAAAATTTAATTAATTATATATAAAGTTTGGCTTTAATTATAATTGAAGTATTAAATTTTAATAAAAGTTAAAAAAATCCTGAATTTTTTCTATCAATAAGAATAAGTATAAAGGAACTAGCACTTCTGCTTAATTATTCTCAAAAGTTGAAAAACTGCTTTATAAATATTGTTAGAGATTGTACATGTGAACAACCCCTAGTTAACATATCGAAAATTTTTTAAAAGATTTCAACAAAAAATCGAATCATGTACGATTTTATAAAATTTTATGATTCAAGTTTATTTGTTCAAGCTTTTCAATTTTCAGAATCTGATCGGAAATTATCATATTTTATTTTTCTGCTACACTCTTGATTCGATCACATTTGGTTTTCAACGTATCAAAGTATACTTTATCGAGCTCTAAGAGGAATTTTATAATCTTCTAAATTTATTACAAAACTTCCTTTACAACACCATACGTATTGGTGTGTAACTTAATGTGTCACGTTCATCCTACAGGACTTTAAGCGTAGTGTATTAAGTTCCAATGGTCATGTTATCCTATTTGCAATTATGGAGTACTGGAAAATCGTCTTTTCAATCACACCAAATCAATTTCATGGTCATCTTCATTATACATTATGCTCGCCACAATGTCTAAAAATCCATGCTTTTACAAGGTCATTTCAGCATTTTTCACTGTTGAAGTTTGGCTATAGAAGTTTCCAGCGGTTGCTCGATTGTTACATCAACAAAGCCTGGTTTATTCTAGATGGTGAGAATCATATGTATTGCACGACTCTTTTAAGTTCTGTAATTTTCTTCATTTAGTTGTTGTGTGACGAGGACAACACCAAGTCGATGAGAATGACGAAGTTCTGTAATTTTCCACTCCTACCTGTATATGCAGCAGTGTTAAATATTCGGAAGTAATACTTTACTACTTTTTGGAGTCCCACCCGATATGATACCATTAGAGAATAATTTACGCATGATAATAACTTAAAGATGTCACTGACAATTCTGACATATCCAAAACACTTCTTGATTTAACCATTAAAAAGATCATTATGATTCTCAAATTTATTGATTTTAGGTTTTTCTTAGTTTTATTGGCTAAATGAAATTGGAGACTTAAAAAAAAAAGTTTAGCAATAAATATATACAAATATGAATTAACCCAGAGACATTTAAATTTATATGACTATATAAATAAAAAATTAAATTACTTTAAATATTTTTAAATTATAAAAAATAAACATTTCTTATATTTATTTATAACATTATATATTATAACTTATGTAAAAACTTACTTGTATATTTTATTATTAATATTATTAGTAAAGGAATTTAATCAATGTTACTATTTTTTTAAAATTACAAAATAGTTCATTTTCATATTGTACAGTTGTAGTTTATTTAATTTAGTTTTTTTATATATCTTATCCATTTTTAGTTTATATATATCTTTATTATATTCTAATTATTTCTATATATAATAATTATCTAAATATAATAACTTATTGCAAAATATCTATTTATCAAAATTTTGAATTTTTTTTAGAATTGTTATTTTTCACATTCCATTTTATTTTACATTTAATTAGACATAATCACAATTTTAATTTAATATACAAATTTAATTTAATAATCATTAATAAATATAATTAAATTTAAAATATATTTTTAAAATATATAAATTTCAAATAAATTTTGATTTAATAATTAAAAATATATATAATAAATGTTCGTTTATAAATAATAAAATTTAAATTATTCATTTTAAAATAAAATATTTTTATTAATACTTTAATAATTATTGTTATATAAAATATTTAAATAAATTTAAATAAAAAGTAATTTATTAGTAATAACAATAAAAATAATTTATTTTTAAGTTGTATTTAATTTATAATTATTAATAGTAATAAAAATATTTATTATTATTTTAAAAACTTTGAAAAAAAAGAGGAAGGAGAGGGAGGGGGAGGGAGATTTTGAAAATTTTGCAAAATAATCCCCCAATTTTTTAAAATTTTCGGTACCGCGGTATTTTAAATACTAGCTAGTACTAATCGGTAAAGCTGAAACAGGCCGGTACAAACCGGTATTTAAACCCAGTACCAAAATTCAATATACTGTACCGATTTTGGTCTGATACGATCCGGTATTCATAACTATAAATTTAACTATCTTAAATTCTTTTTTAATGGAAAATTTGAATGTGTAATTTTTAATGTGTTGGATTAATGGTCCACTAGAAATAAATAATCATATATAAAATATTTTTTTAACCATGATAAATAGGATTACTAAATAAAAATAAAGATATATTTCATATTTTATTCATAATCTTAAAACTTTATGCAAAAATTGCACTTTAAACTTTAAAACAGATCCTAACATTTTGAAGCGTTGAGATTGAACTCTACTATTTTCAAAACATTCCAAAACATGTTCTAAGTAAATTAATAGTTTAACGGAGTTAATTTTTTATCAATTAAATATTATGTCAACATTAACGTGACATATTTTTTATTTTTAAATAAAAAGTAAGTCTCGTTGTCACATGACAAATAAGATTTACGAACTAAAATATATGATCAATGGGTCTTACTTTCATGTAATAATGAGATTCATTTTTGGTTAATTTAAAAATTAATTATATCACATTGAAATCTATTTTTATTTAAAATTATAAAAATAATGAATTAAAATTATAAAAATTTTCTAACCATTTAGATTTTTTAATTTTTTTTGAAAATATTAAGGTTTGATTTACATAATTCAAAATATTAGGCTTCAACTTATACTCTCCTGTAAATTTCATAAAAAAAAACTTATACTCTAGTGTAAATAATGAGTTTTTAAATGTACTAGGAATATTCCCTCAAAAAAAAAGTACTAGGAATATCCACGTGGGAATATCTCGTAAGTAGAGAGTTAGACGTAGGTGGCGCCGTGGCGGCGTTCTAAATATACGGCGGAGATGCGAAGCTTACGTGGACTGCCATCTCAATCACAAGGCCTAATATGGCTGCTCATGCATTTTTCACCATTTTCACGCGCCACCGTATTTCATACCTCAAAGCACACTAATCCCAAATTCTGTTAATGCTCTGAAACTTGTCAGAAGTTGCTGGATTTGGTATTTCAAGGTGTATAGTTGTTCAGATATTATCATATTAAATAAATTTTTTCTTTTTTAAAATTTATTATATATTTTTTAATTATATTATTTAACTAAATTATTTAATAAATTCATAAATTTAAATTAAGTGGTAAATTCAATCTAATAATCAGTAATGAACTAATCCATTTGAGTATTATATTCAATAAGTTTATAATTTTGATCAAACAAATAAATTTCAATTTAAGTCATCTTTAATAAATTTAATATGATAAATATAAATTAAAAAACTCCTTTAGTGCTTGGCATACCTAAGGACAATATTAAGTCTACTTATTATCAAATATTAGGTAATTATATTTTAATTTCAATTTTTTAGTCAACTTTTCAATAATAATTAGAGATATAAAAATATCAATTGGATAGTAAAACTTTTGATTTATTATAAATTTAGCTTACTCTAACTTTTATTATTAATCTTATGAACTTATTAAAAAAATTCATCGTATCTTAGTGTACAAGACTTCCCATTTTGCGAAGATTAGGAGATGGTTATCAATGCACTCAACTTTTCTTTTGTAATTTTTTATTTTTTTATAAAGAGGTTATCTCTTTGACTCGAACTTGTGACACAAAGAAACAACTTTACCAGTTACTCCAAAGCTCGCAAATCATCATATAAAATAATGTGTACAATTTTAACAAATAATTTTGTATATAACTTTTTAAATAATAATAAATAAATTTTATTTTAAATTTTAAATATATATTATTAATTACTTATTCTTGGTCTATTCAAATAAACTGATAATTGTAGTAATCTTAAAAATTTTATGTGTATAAAATAGGTAAATTTAATATACATGTAAGTCTATCAAAAACGCCTTCTTTCTTTAGTAAAAATAGAGTTGTGTACTATTGTACTTTACTAAATTTCGTACTTTAGCGAAACTTTTAGTAAGTGTTACCGTGTTTGTTGTCGTCGTAAAATATGTAAATTAAACCTACTAGACTTTCCATGTTGCAAAACTAAGAGTGGAGTTAACAAAACTAATCCTTAAACTTGAATCTATACTTAAAAAATTAATTATATTATATTTTAATTAATTAATTAGATTTTATATTGATTAATTAATTTATTTAATTAATTATATTTTGTAATTATTTTAATTAATTAGCTTTTATCTTAATTAATTAATTAAGATGGGGTATGAATCCCATTCCTCCTAATTATGAGGAAAATGGAGTAATACTCCAAAATAAATAATCAAATTCATACCCCTCCAATCATACTTTCCTACTAAGCATCCATCTTCATTCCATTCTCATTTCTTATTTATCGTACATACGAAACAAGTACCCCTTAAATTATAATTTACCTTCAATGCTTTATTATTAACTATCACGCGCCACTGGATCGTGCTTGAGACTATAGAGTTTCAGATTCCCGTAACTGTGGGTCCATGTCTGAGGTAAGTTCTGTAATGGCCTGGTGAGGGTCCCACTCGTCGTCCTCCTAATACTGCTCTCTCTCTATCTCTTTCCTTTTATGCTTTGATTTTCTCTATCCTATTCTGCATTTCTTGTTTTGCTTCCGACCTTTTGTTGGATCGCACGCACATTCTCTCTCGCTGTACGTCATTTTCAACTAAGCATTCATTATTGGATTCCCGCTTCTAGTCTTCTAACTCTCTCATTAGCCCACATTCATTCATCTCCTGCTACTCTCTTTCTCTCTCTCTCTCTTTCTCTGGTTTTGGTTGGAGCATGCTAGAAAAAGCAAACCCAGCAATGAAGGTTTGATTCTCTTTCTCGGAATCCACAAAGTTTTGCTTTTTTAATTATTTATTGGGTCTCATTCCTCATCACCTTTCTTTCCGGGTTGATGTTCTTTTTCTGTTTTCTGGGATTCTATAATGAATCCAAACCCATTCTTGTCGTGGATTCCAAGTGATTGTCTTCTGTTGTTGTCTAGACAGATGTCTATTAGATTGTGGGGTGAATGTTAAAAGTGTGTTCTTTTTAATTGTTAAGGTTTCTCTTGGCTTGAACTTAGCCAAGTAGAAAGAACTGAGGAACTGTGCTTTGTGAGCTAGTGCTTGCTAGTTCTCAAATGTACTTTTCCTCTTCAAAGATACAAACTTTTTAAGGTTTCATTACTCCAACAGTTTATGTTCTGTTCTGAGTTGCATTGCTCTGTTATATATTATTGCAGCAGAAACTTATGCCAATAATGATTCTTAAAAATGACTTGCCCTCAACTTATGGGATCTTATTTATTTATTTTCTTAAAGTTTAAGCTTTATTTTCGTGAGTACGATATCAGTCCATAACCCAAGAACTGAACTTGATTCTGGGTTAAGCAGATCTCTTTTGATTTATGAATTTTCAGAAATTTGTTCTGAAGTTGGAGTTGCCAGATGACAAAGCCAAGCAAAAGGCTATGAAGACAGTTTCTTCTCTTTCAGGTAAAACCATCTTTTCAAATTTCCATTAACTTTTGCTTGTTCTTCACTATATCGTACATCTTCCCTTCAGATTTAGGATTTCACCAAGAAAGTTGGTGGACTGACAGAAATATTAAGCAAGGTTCAATCTGATATTGTGAAGTGCTATACACAGTTTCTCTATAATCTCCTTTTTTACCTAATTCCTTTTGATAAACTTCTTTGCAGAGGTGACACAAAAACCATATCTGCAATTTAATAGTGGCTAGTGATGCAGTCTTGTAATAAAAAGAAAAGAACAAGATAATTTTCTAATCAGTTGATCTGCTCAATCATATATAGTGTGATATAAGATAAACATTAGCTTCCATGGCAGTGACTTAACGTTGGAATGGTACAAATGTCTAATTGGTGATTCCTGGAATGAGCAGAACTCTAGCTCCGTCTCGTTCTTATTTGGATTGAGGACTTGGGTTTGATTTATTTTCTTCTACTGGTGTGTTGATTTTCTAGGAATCGACTCCATCTCAATTAACACGAAGGAAAAGAAACTGACTGTGATTGGAACAGTTGATCCTGTGAGTGTGGTGAGCAAATTGAGAAAATATTGGCCAACTGATATATTATCAGTAGGACCAGCAAAAGAACCAGAGAAGAAAGAAGAACCTAAGAAGGAGGAACCCAAAAAAGAAGAAGCAAAGAAAGAGGAGGCTAAGAAAGAAGAAGAACAACCCAAAAAAGAAGAACCTAACAAAGGAGAAGAAAAGAAGGCAGAAGAGAATAAGAAAGAGGCAGCACCGGCATCAGTACCACCACCAGACCCAATTCTTGAGCTTGTCAAGGCTTATAGAGCATATAACCCTTATGTTACCAAATACTACTATGCTCCAAGCATGGAAGAGAATCCAAATGCTTGTGTTATTTGTTAGTTTGTTCATCATCTCAAGTTATGGGCTCTGGTTTTCATTTCTGGAATCTGTATCTCAGATATAACCTCTAAGTAAGCAAGATGCCTTGTGTATATTGATGAAAAAACATTAAGAAATGTGTAGAGACAATAAACTGAAATTTTGTAACTTGTACCAAACTTCGTCTAGTTATCAGCTCATTGGAACTTGAGAATCCATGGTAGGTCACGTTCGAGCTTTACCCTGTGCGAGTCTGTGCGCTGTGGAAGACGTGAAGGGTCATGTTCTAATGAATCTGTGGGTCTAATTTTCTCATTTTTCATACCAGTTAAAAGTTCCAAGCTCCGTTTGAATTCTTGTCGGCCTCAGTATACAATACTCGTCTTTTCAACAGGTCATCTCTCCACTCGTCATGCCACTGTTTCGATGGAAAACATAACTTTAGCTCGTGGAGTCTTCTGCTCCAAGAATTTCAGAGAAGAAGATCATAATTTTCTTTATTGGCACAATAAAACTAGAAACTATAAACTATTTCATCCTTCAAACTAAAAGTTTTTAGAATCAAGACAAGAATAAAACACAATCTTATGGTCTTCCTGCGGCATGTGATTTCTTTTTGATTACTGACATGCATGTTTGGTGGCAGATTAAAGTGGAAAAGCATGTGATAAAAGATTAAAATAAATAGTACACACAAATTTTGTGTTTGTGGACCATCTCCCTTACTCGTTGGCTGCATGTGCTACTGCTAAGTTAAAACACTCGTAATCAAGTAATTAATACTACTAAGTACGTACTAATCACATGTCTAGAGACATATAGTGACAAGTAAAACCTACAAGAATTGCTATGCTTCATTAGTTGGATAATGCTCTTTCTTGAGTTTATTTTCATGGGTTTGAAGCCAAAAGTTGACAAGATTCGAGACTTAATTAAGAAATCAACTTGCATATGCTTCAAGAGGACAACTGGTTTGCCCGCACGGGTAGCTCGGTTGGCAATCTAGCAGGATAAACTGGGACAAGGACCAAGGTTCGACTCTCGGAAACGGGAGCGCATGGGCCGCTCTGTTAGGAGGTCGGCCGAAATTAAACCGTGGTTTAACCCCTCACAATCTGGTCGGGCCTGAGTTTGGGGGCAGCTGCAATAGCTAATTCCACCTTTTGGGACAAGAGGACAACTGGTTTAAACATTATTTAGATCGATTATATGAATTAATTTTAAATTGTTGATTGATTTAATAATTTATTTAAATTACATTATTTGTAATTTATTATATATGTATTTATTGATTTATTTCATAAAAATCAAAAGATGCTAGTTTCACATTTATATCTATAATTAAACTATTTGATTTAAAAGAATGTTTTTACGAGAATTTCACATTCTAATCATTGGCTTTAATTACTGTATCATTTTTTATTGTTTAGAATAAAGGCTATGACATGTTTTGGACTAACAGGTAAAAGTTGTTTTTTTTTTGTTATTATAAGATTATATGTGGAAATAACTTCATTATAAAAATTACAAAAGAAAAGGCTAAGTACATTAGGATATGGATAAATGGTTCCACACAGAGAGATCTTTCTCGATCTTGTAAGTTTCTTAGACATTTTTTCTTAAGTTTTATGTTTTATATTTAGCCTAAATATTTAATAAGAAGTGCTTTTCTCTTACTTATTTAGTTCAATTTTTTTACTTAGCCTAAATATATTCATTATAATGATTTATTTTATTTATTTACTTACTTAATTTCTTTCTTGTTTATATATACATTTACTTATTGTATTTCTTATTAATAACTTTTTTATTAGTTAAAAGTAAAATTGTTTATTATTAGATCTTCTCAAATCTAAAGTTGGTGAACTTTCTTTGATGGTGTAGAATGGATTAGAGTGCCCTGTGTTAAGATCTAATTGTCCCACTTCCATATGCTTCAAGAGGACAACTGGTTTAAACATTATTTAGATCGATTATATTAATTAATTTTAAATTGTTAATTAATTAAATAATGTATTTAAATTACATTATTTGTAATTTATTATATATGTATTTATTGATTTATTTCATAAAAATCGAGAGATATTAGTTTCACATTTATATCTATAATTAAACTATTTGCTTTAGTGTTTATTTGGATGGACTTTTGAGAGGTCAATAAGTATCTTTCTCAACCACAAAAGCCTTTTTTAAGAAAATGGATGTTTGCTCTCTTCGGACATTATTCGTTATTGTTTGACCCAATTATTACTGAACTCATGTCGATTAGAGAAGCAATTTCATGACTGAAAGACAAACAAATTGATCATGTTGTTGTGGAATCGGATTGTTTGTTGGCCATTCAAGCTATCACAAATTCGTCTTTAAATCAATCAGAGATTGGATTGTTGGCTCTTGATTGTCTAGCTCTTAAGCGACATTTCCTTCACTTGTCATTTCAATGGATGCGCAGGATTGCCAATAGGGCGGTTCACTCCTTAGCTCGGGTAGCCTTATTATATGCAAACCTTCATCACTGAGAAACTAGTCCTTCTTGTTTAGGTCCTATTTTATCGTTAGATAAATCAGCTTGTAATGCTTCTGATAGGAAAAGGCTTGTAGGATCTGGGTCTATGGGGTAAGCCTGATAGCTTGGGTTTAGATTTTAGCCTTTTGGTATCCATGGTTTTATTCGTCAAAAAAAAAATGAGTGTTTGGCTGTAATATAAAACAGTACTTTTTTAATAGATATGACTTTTTTGACAGGCAAAATATAGTCTTTTAAGAAGCTCAAATTTGGAGCTTCTTAAAAAACACTTTTTGAATATATTTTTCAGATCAATTAATGAGCCTATTTTTAGTCTCTTTTGCCTTTATGTTTTACATATAATTTCCACAATACTCACAAACTCATCTTCAAGTTTATTACAATAAAATACATAATTTATTATGTATTTAACTATTTACTCAACTTGAATATTTATTTTAGGATTTATATAATATTATTTGGCTTTTTATATGTTTTAGTATTTATATTTTATATTAATTTTACTTATGTTATAATCTATATAAAATATTTGGTTACATGTATTTTTGTTTATGTTTTATATAATTTAAAATTATATAATAATTAATATACTGTACTTTGTATATTGTTTAATATACTTTAAATAAAATTTATATGCATAAATAATTTTTATTACAAATTAAAATATATTTAAAATTAAAAGTGTTTTTTATTTTTATGTTGCCAAACAGTCTACTGTATGAAACTCTTTTAAAAAAGCTCTTTTTAGATGACAGTCAAACAGTCAACCGACTTTTTAGAAAAGTTATTCTCAGAAAAAAGCTCTACTAGTATAAGCCCAATCAAACATAGGTTTAGAAGAATGTTTTTACGAGAATTTCACATTCTAATCATTGGCTTTAATTAGCCCATTGTATCATTTTTTATAGTTTAGAATAAAGGTTAGGATATGTCTTGGAGTAGTCAATAAAAGTTGTTTTTTTTGTGATCACAAGGTTACAGGCTCGAATCACAGAAATAGTCTCTTTATAAAAATTACATAGGAAAAGTTGAGTACATTAGGATACGGATAAATGATTTTGGATAGAGAGATCTTTCTCATTCTTGTAAGTTTCTTGGAAACTTTTTTCTTAAGTTTTATGTTTTGTATGTAGCCTAAATATTTAATAATCAGTGCTTTTCTCTTAATATATTCTTTATAATGATTTATTTTATTTATTTACTTGACTTCTTGTTGTTTATATACACTTACTTATTGTATTTCTTAATAATAACTTTTTTATTATTTAGAAGTAAAATTGCTCATTAGATCTTCTCAAATATAAGGTCGGAGAACTTACTTTGATGCTTCAGAACAAGTTAAAGTACCTTATTTTTGTTAGCGTATTTTAATCTTGTGCTATTTAACCTAATTTATATATTTATATAAACCTCACATAAATATTGCTTAAGATTTAACGAAATAGAGTTGAGAGTGAGGTTGAGATTCCGTGTAGAATAGGGACTAGAATTGTACGTTGCTTATTGCATCTTTCGTGCTTATCCTAAGTTATGAATTGCTATACGTACATTCCATTTTTTTAGGTTCTGAAATTATTTCATCACTCTTTATAAAAAATACAAAGAAATACGGATAAATGGTTTCGCATAGAGACATCTTTGTCGTACTTGTAAGTTTTTTAGACATTTTTCATAAGTTTTATGCTTTATACACTACAAGGAAGAGGGGGGTATGCCGATGGAATATCTCAGACGGAATATCTGAGATTACCGACGGTGTAGTCGGTAAATTTGGTTTAAAAACGACGTCGGTTTGTGTGGCGGGGGAGACGTTAAAATATTGTCCAAAACGACGTCGTTTTGGTAACATCATTAAAAGCCCAGCAACCCCTTTCCCCTCCCATTTCGTCGCGCCATTTCTCCTCCCTGCTTCTCCTCTGTCGCCAACGTCTCCGTTCGTTCACCGTGGACTAGTTGCCGCGCCACTGTCTCCCTGTAGTCGTCGCCGGCGTCGTCTGCCTCAACAGTGGGCTCCGATTGTGGTAAGTTTAGGTTGTGTTGGGTTAATGTTTAGGCTTCGGTGGTTAATGTTGTGTTTGGTTAATGTTGAGTTTGTTTTGGATTGTAAATGTGTATTATTGGTTGTTAACATATAGTTTTGTTTGAATGTTGGAGATTAATGGAAGAAATTAGGAATTTTGTGATATAAGTTTTTGTCTTGAATTGGTCTTGACCTTTAATTATTATAGGATTTTTTGCAACAAGTTTAGAATATATGTGTTGACAATTTATAGTAGTTCATACGAAAATTGTTATAGTAGTG